>RCWM02000373.1:0-107500 GCA_003667255.2 Euschistus heros | reverse complement strand
CAACAGATCTCTACTTTTTAAGTGTAATCGCTTCAGTTAGAAGGGGTTTTCTTATATTTAGTGATATTTTTCATAAATAAAGTTATTGATCTTGAAACTGCAGGTGAGGACATATACTCGTAATTTTGGAGTGGTTATTATTTTATCAATTAATGTATCAGTGTCATTTCGGCTATTTGAAAAATATCCTTTTTTTCGTTTATTTTTAACCACATTTTAGCATATTTTAGTGTTTCTGTTGTACTTCAGGGTGCGTCCCGGCTGTTATTTTCAATTTCTTTGAAAGATTGGACCTTTTGTAAAATAATACTGTTCAAATCAGCCGCACCCTTTTCGATTTAAGCGGCACCAAACATGACAATTAGAAAATAATAAATTAAATATTAAAATTATTTTAACGGGATCTTCAATTTTTTTTTGTATGTGTCCATTGGTTCAGCATAAGAGGAGTGTCCCAGAAATCACTGAACGATAAAATACAGGAGCAAAACCTCCCAATTCTGAACTAAAATTAGATCAAATTTATTAAATGACATATTTTAACGATTAGGAACTATTTTAGTGAACAGTTAAAGGACACGAAGTACCAATTTCCTGTTTAAAATCTAAACTTAATCAGAGATGGAAGAAATAAAAAATCCTTAAAAAAAAGACGATTAGTTGCTAAAAGCATTTGAAATACTTGCTTTATTTAATTAAATTAATTAAAAAGCACCTTATTCACACCGAAAAACAATTGTTATACTGTGAAACATATCGTGTCACTTACTCTGATTGACGCAAATGTGTGTAATGTCGTCACATTAACATCAACCATGATGTCCTACATTTGTAGCGTAGCCTTTAAGGAATTGAATAATTTTATAGGAAAACGTAACGTTAAATATCAGAATTATAAATAAGTCTTTATCCACTTAGATAGAAAAAGCAATGTTGCCAAAACGGTTGCTTTCCGAAGAAGCCGTTGAGGCATACAACAAACATTTCAAGCTATACAGCCAGAATTTTACACGAAAATTTTCCAGGAAGGAATATTTAAGTATATTGAATAAACTTTTTTTTCTTTATTTTTTTTTTTTATTATAAAATGCCTGAAAATAACCTTTTCTTAGCTTAATATGATTAGTAAATATATTTTCTACAGTAAAATGGGATTGAAAATTTTGGCCGCCTAGATTGGTAAAATACCCCTACGTGTGTCGGAGGGGGTGGGAAATGGGTTGGTATTTTAGATTTTTTTTGGTAGTGGTCCAGAGAAAGTTGTCTGAAACGGAAAGTGAGGAAAGGTAGGAATTATAGGATTTGGATCCGACTGTGTTAGAATCCGGGCAATAGCTTAGATACAGTACACATGTTGAACCAATAAATGTCTGTACAATTATGTAATATTCAATATATTTTTTTTACAGCAAAATCCCAAATAATATTGACAATGATCGCATCGTATATTTAAAGTTTAAGGGTTAGTAGCCCTTTAGGGGTAGGAACTGAACTTTAGGTGAGTCGGATAGGCAAAGCCTTCGTACCTGCCATAACCATGCGGCAAATCATATAGGAGAGGTTTTTGGTAAACAAAAAATTTATATACATATGTACAACAATACAATCATTTGCCAGCGAACTGGAGGAGGTGCTGGGGATAATATGTTTTTTAGATATTGAAGGCAGTAAAAAAAACTTGATGCGAACCTCGAAAGTATTTTTCCGGCCGTTTTTAAAGCATTGTCCTCACCCTACACACACCAACACACCCACTTACCTCTTAGTAGTTAGAAACAGGAACTTAACTTTGAATAGAAGTTAAGTACCCGCTTTATAATGACTGGGAATGTCCCAGGAGACTTCCGACCCCAGAATCAACCCTTGGCTAATATTTTAATATAATCACTGCTTTATCCAAACTCACATATATACCGGCAACAGTGAAGGTAAAGGTAAATAATGCTAAATATTGTTTTATTCTTATATGTTTAGATTTATTTATTAACCATATGTTGGTTTATATTTTAATCATTATTTTTAAAAATAAATTGCTACTACAATAGAGCTAAACAACCCAATTTACTATATTAAAAACTATATATATTCAAGAAATTAATTAGTAAACAACAAATGTTGTTCACTATCTACAATTAATAATGATTCAATTAAAATTCAAACAATGTACAAAAAAATTAATTATACTGTCTAATTTAGGGAGATTAATATTAAAAAGGCGCTAGGTTTAATTTACTGCTCAAGCGTTCAGAATCACAAACGTTACTTATAGTCCACTAAAATAAGGGTTTGCCGAAGGAAAAACTGCGGAACTTTTATTCTCAACGGATCTTTATGTTTTTTGGGGTGCTGAATCCGAATCTGAAGTTTGCTACCACCGCAACCATCGGCTTCATATTCAAAATCGCAAAAAAAAACCGTTATTTTTGTTTTTTTTTATCTGTAACACGATAACGAATCTTTTTCTCGAAGAAAGTCTTCAAATATTAATTGTAACTGGAACTAGTGGAAATATAATGAAAAAAAGAAATCCGAAATCGGACCATTTTTTTGTGAAGTTACGTTATTGGAAAAAAATGAAGAAATTGGCCAACAATCCCACAGCTCCGCGAAAACACGTTTGTCGTACTCTTTTACTATAAGAATCTATAAATGAAGTTTTAATCAAACCGTAAAATGTACTATTAATTAATCAAATGCCCGCTAATAAAAACGTCTTGTTGTAAAATCCAAGTGTTTTTTGGCACATTTGTCGCTCTAACTCCTCAAATATTTGTTCGATCCTAAAGTTCTTTTTTCTATTTCAAAGCTGATTAAATTCGCTATGAGATGCCATATATATAAATAATATTAAATCCTGTAAACCACCCAAGCTAGCATGTTTTGGCAAAATATGTAAATTATGACATGTTCAGTAAACTGGTGTGGGTATTTCAGGGTGTAATTATAAGTTACATATATAGGACCTAATAGTAAATTTAACCAGCTTTTAGATTAAAATATTAAATTTCGTATCGGACAAATGGTTCGGAGTTATAACGAATAATGTGCCAAAAAAACATGTAATTTTCAAAAGTAAGTGATGTTCAGCGTGATTGCTTATGTATTTCAAGAATTTTGATAAACATTTCATATATAGGATCTAATTGCAAATTTAACCACCTTTCAGATTAAAAAAAAACATTTTGAATCGGACAAATGTTAGCTTATTATATAATTATTGTACTTTGATTCTTCTCGACAAAGATTAGAAAAAAAAATAAGATATAATATCAGTATGGAATTTAAAACAAATCTTTTTATATTAGTCCAGTCAATAAACACATTGTAGAGTGCATGGAATATGCGATAATTTTTGACTTCATAGATTAGTTAGGGGTAGTTAGAAGGTAAACATACTAAAAGTCCCCACCACTGCGCTAACGGTGGGAGGAGGGGAGAAGTTCGATTTTTTTGGTTTTTCGATAATATCACAAAAACGGTTGACTTTAGAAAAATATGTTTCAAATAAACATTAAACCTAATAAAAATTCCTATAAAATTAATTATATATAAATTTATCGTAATTCTAACCGTTTACGAGATATACGTTAATGAAAATCGGTGATTTTTCGTAAAAAACAAATGTTACCTCACTTTTTGTCAAATTTTTGCTTTTATTACGTTCCACAATCGTTTTTCAGAAAAAAACGTTAGAATCAAAATTGTAGAGCATTAAATTTGCTTTAATTTCATATATACGTTTTTGGTATTAGAAGTAAATGTTTGACAAAAAGTAAAATAAACATTATTTTAATTTCTAAAATTATTGATTTTTATTAACGTATTTCTAAATAACCGTTGGAATTTCGACGAATACGTATACAATTAATTTTATAGGAAATTTAATGAGCTTTAATTTTGATCTGCTACATATTTTCTAGAGTTCACCGTTTTCGAGATATAATCGAAAAACAAAATTGGGACCTTCTCCCCTCCCCCCACCCTTAGCTCACACCCAAGGGGCGGGGGACTTTTAGAATGTTTACCTTCTAACTACTCCTTACAAAGCTGTGAAGTCAAAAATAATCGCATATTTCATGCACTCTACTATCTATTTATTGACTGGACTACTAAAAAATAAAATAAAAAATGCCCACCCATCTTATTAATTGGCTCAGCTTTTGGTTTATTATCTCTGTGTATGATTTTTAACATTGAGCACGCCTAACCCGAGGCCTAGTCGGTAAAAAGTGATATGTTTGCAGGGACCGCGATCGCGTGTTACGCGTAATTTTGCATTTCATTACTATTTTAGAATGTTAACAAGATAATCCGGGTTTTTTCCGGACACGTGAAAAATACCTGCAATTAATAGCAAAATCACGAATTATCATCGATACAAATACTAAAAGTATCGTATGTTAAAAAAACATTATTCATTTTCGATTTTCAGAGATAACTTTAGGACTGATGTGTCTTGTATGTCTCGAATATAAATCTACCCTGTAATGGGAGGAATGACCAAGTCAAAATGATTTTCAAAGAACCGTTAAACACTTGAGGTACACTATGATAATATAGAAGGTTCGATACAATTAGGATTTGTGAATTAATTGCCACTTCTATTGGAATCATCAGTTCTGAGAAGAAAAAATGATAGTCTGATCAAAGTCCTGATATATTTCATAAGTCCTTTTCGTTTTGCCTTCTTAGAACAGATGATGAATGTCTAACATTCGAAACTAACTTTGACTGGACAGCACTCATTGACTGGACTAAATGGAGAAGAACACTGAATGCAGTCAAAGGGGAACACCACGTCTACGTCTAAGTAGAAACACTGTAATTGTGTGCCAACGTTTCGACCTGCCTTGCAGGTCTTCTTCAGGGCCACCGAACCACACTGGAGAGGAGACGAACGATGATTGTGTTGTTATAGATGATTTCTGTTATCAAGAGATAAAGATTATTTTTTCTATTACATACATCTTCAATTTCCCTAATATAGGAATATTAATAGATCCAGAGAAATATCATTACATCCTCCCATTATCAGAGTGAAGAGAAATGCTTAATAGTCCAGTAAAATAAGGCTCCAAAAGGCCGTTTTAAAGAAAAACTGCGGAACTTTTATTCTCAACGGATCTTTATGTTTTTTGGGGTGCTGAATCCGAATCTGAAGTTCGCTACCACGGGAACCATCGGCTTCATATTCAAAATCGGAACCACCTTTCAGATTGAAAAAAAAATTTTGAATCGGACAAATACTTTCGTAGTTATAATATCCCATATAATATATCCCAGACGCCTAAAAACCCGTACTGTTATTAAATCCATGGTTTTCGGCACATTAATAATTATAACTCCGAAAGTAGTTGGCCGATTCAAAATTTTTTTTTCAATCTGAAAGGTGGTTTCCAGGAAATAACGATTTTTAAGATAACGGAAAGACATCCTTGGTCGCTCTCCTTCCAAACAAATCAGGTATCGTCCTTAAGGATGTTTTAAAAAATATTTCAGGATTCTCTTATTTTAGTTTTCGTTCTTAAGAAAGACTTAAGATGGTGGAAGGATATCCTTAGCCATATATATATTAGTTATCATCCGTAAGGATATTATTTTGAGTTTCGCCAGGATTTAACGATTTTCATGTTATCCAAAGGATATTCCACCAATATCGTACTTTAAGTTTTTGTCCTATTTTGAAATATTCCAGGGTTTAAGGATTTTTAGATAGCGGACGGATATCATACCATTGTTTTCCGTTGCGAGAAGTAATAGTTCTTCGTCACAATTTTTCATTTTAAACAAAACAGAGAGGTTTTTACTTCATAGTTGTGCAAGCAAAACTGAACGTGTAACAGTACCGACAAGCCAGTTTGTGGAAATGTCTTGAGCGTGTAAACCGGCCTTAACATTAAATATTGATTGGTGAACTGTTACAAAACTTTAGCGATCTAGATAGGGTTCAGGAAGTTAGTAACTGGATTTCATATGAATTAAAAGGCTGAGATGAACCATAGGCCACATTAAATGATGTTACAAAGAGTACAGAAAAAGTTGAGGAGTTATCTTTTAAAACTTTCTATAGAAATTCTTTTTCTTTTGTTTTCTGATATAGCCTTTCGAGTTGTACACAGTACTGTAATTTCTTCTCGTTAGTAGATCTGTGAAGGAATTAAATAATATAATTATATTGGATTTAACAGCAGAAGGAGGACAGGTGTGAGTTTTTTGCTCTTTTTTTTTTAACAATTGAGGCATGTTAATGAAAAAGGCTTTAAGTGCCAAAAATAATATAAAAATCTTTAATTGCAAAATGAATAAGTTTCATCGCCAGTGTAATGGAAACAGTGGTAGAGTCCCTTTCTTGGTACCAAGCCCTTTATGATAGCTACCTACCGCTGTTTCCATTACATTGGCGATAGAACTTATTCATTTTCCAATTAATGATTTTTTTAATTTTATTTTTGGCACTTACAGCCTTTTCCATTTACATGCCACAATTGTTTGAAGTGGCATGTTCAGTATTGAAAGATAATTCCACAGTTTTTTATAATTCTTATAATTGTATTATTTACTTCTTACTCGTAAATTATGTTAATATTCAGAGATTCAGCTGTTAAGCTATGCCTTCCAGCTACCTGTCCGGTTTTCTCTAACCGGTGTTAGATTCTACGGTGAAATTAAGCCCCTTTGAAATATTATCTGTTACCTTTCCTTTAAGTTTGTTTATTTATTTATTTAACGTTCTTATTTATTTTAACTAGAACAGGAAGAAAGGTTTACCCTACAGGTTACCAACCTATTCTAGCCTTGGTGGAAAGTTCGACATTCATTTTGTGGGTCCGCCACGAAATAAATTTTAACCCGCCGAGGTGGGATTCGAGCCCACGATCCTCAGTAGCTAGCGCGCTGAGACCACCCCAACTCACTCCGACATCGTGTCCACTCCTTTCTTTTTCTGTGGTTCGCTGATGTGGGCGTTATGATAGATTTATAGTTATTTTTCAATTCCATTTTACTTTTCTTCTCTCTTGTTGATTCCAGAATTACACGGTCGTAAATATATGTTTTATTAATAGGTATTTTGAGGGGCGTTTAGTTTTTATATTAGAATTCAATAATAACTTTTCAATAAATAATTTATATTTATTCATACAAAAAAAAATTCCATATATAAAGTCATTTATCTATTCAAACATAAAAACTAACATAAATATGAATAAAATATAATAAATTAAAAAAGCTATTAACTATTTCTTGAATTTTTATTATTATTAAATAAAAGAAATTTATTTACAATTAAAATAAAATAATTATCAATCTAATGTTAATAATATGTTTAATCGAATTCCAGCCAATTATTCTTTACTGAGTAATCGCTATAGATATAAATATAACTCATATTTTATTTATGGAAGATAAAGGTAATTTATATTAAAAGAGTCATATATATTATTTTCCTTTTTATTTTGTATCTGACAGTTTACTTTAATTTATAAATATGTTTACACGTCATCAAATATTAAATATTTTTTTTTGTAAATTTAATTAAATAAAGTCTAAAATATTTATAATATTAAAGATAAATATTAAAATTATATATTGATAATAACTATTTTGATAATCCTAATCAGTTATTTTCCTGTTTGCCTTACTCCCTTTCTCCAAGAGTTGATGCTAGTTGTGTCCCACTAGTTTTTAGAACGATTCCCTGATCGTTCTTGATTGTTGTTCTACACGACCAGTATGGTCAACTTGAACAAGTTCCCCTGTCATTTTTCATGGGATATATTTTAGGAACTTGGATTTGATCCCTTATAATGTTTTTGCGCTCACGGTTATTTCTTGTTTTACCAACCATTCTGTGGAGATATTTTATTATGGCTCCTTTGATTCGGCTATCTCTATCATGTGCCAACTTCCACTGACTTATAATAAAATAGAAAAATATTTTTCTTCTGGGGCAAAATCCCTTAATAACAACAGATTAGTACAGAAATAAATAAAATTAAATCTGGCCAAATACATAACGAAATAAAAGAAATAAAGAAAAACAATAATACAATAATGGCACTATGCACATAGATGATAGTTAAATATACAGAAACGAATATAAGATAAAACATTCTACAAATGAGAGAAAAAATAAAATAAGTAAAAATAAAATCTTTTGGTTGGATGCACAATAAAAGTAGATTGTAAATTGAGGTTTTTATTTGGGCGATCAACTTCCAGGTTATTACTTCCTTTTCATTTAAATGTTGGAAATTGATTTTTCTTCGTCCTGTATCATCATTTTCGTATTATATTTTATTGTAAAGTGAATGTTCTTTAATTAGATTTACAATATTGTTTATAGAATTTTTTGAGTCCCCTAGAGCAAGTTCTGTGGATCGGGGTATTTTATTCTTTTCTAACTTTTGTTGTAATAATCTGCAATATATTATGTCTGCAATACTAACTAGTGATTGACATCTTTCACAATGTTGTTGGTTCTCGTTTGGGATTAAATATGCGTGAGTCAGGTTAGAATGTCCGATCCTAAGCCTTGTTGTAACAACTTCTTCAATTAAAATACCCAAATGTATTGATAGAAGGTGAATTTTGAATGTAATCTTACTTATGCAAGAACTGAATCAAAATCAGATTTCAGCAATGCAAAAACAATTTTTTGACTGAGTAGGTAGACAGTTTGCAAGTGTCAGCTTGGATAAGAAGGAGGTATTGAAAATAGAATTATTTGAATGTTTCAGGGATTTAGCTTGTCTGATATGAAGAGGAACAGAGTTTGAGCGTAAAGCTACGTTCTCACGGGGCAAATAGACAAAAGCGTGACACGCCTTCTTTTTCTCGTTCGTGGTGCTTGCCTGGAGTGGAGGAGAAAAGTGAACTAGCCGAGAGTCGTGGACAGTTCACACGACCACGATTCAGATTGCCCCTTGAAACCTATCATGGAGGAGCTTCTTGTGGAAAATTTTAAGTTCAGTTTTTATTGATTTGTCGGCAAAAAGATTGAGAGAGTCACGTGGACATATAAAAAACGGAAGAAAAAGCGTTGCTGGGTATGGAACTGGATACTCGCAAGAAAAGTCATCGAATATTAATAAAACAGTATCCTTAAGGACACCAATGGCGGAATATCCTTCCACCATATTAAAATCGTAAGGTATTAAAAATATTTTAAATCAGTATCCTTAAGGACAACCTAAAAACCGTTAAATATTTTAATATTAATAAAACACTATCTTTATAAGGACATCAATGGCGGAATATCGTTCGGATCCTGGAATATTTCAACATATTATCCATTTTTGTTCTAAATAAACCACTTGTTAACTCTCTCGACTGGCGTGGTCCACGCCTGAAAATCAAACAGGTTTGATACCGAGCGTGATCGGTCGTGGACTCCCCTTTCTATAGATGACGTCAGAGGTAAACTCACGCCACCTCGTTCAGACATAGGAAATTCCACGAATGCGTGCCTCGCCCCGTGAGAACGTAGCTTAAGACGAAGCAGATCGTTGCAATGTTGAAGTTCTATTGGATGGAGTATACAGATCAGAAAGACGGGATCTTGTGTACATTGAATTGATTGCAGATCTGAACTGTGGCATATTATAAATTTAAGTAGGATGGAGGGTTTTGATAATTAGGTAAAGGAATGCTCTAAGAAAATATTGTCTACTAAGAGTAGGATAGAGCCAATTTAAATGATTCACTTCAGTCTGTCCTCGAGAACCGTCGACAGGCCACCGTAAATCAGGCTACCATTTTCAATGTGAGGGAATAATAAGAAAGAAACTAAAAGCTTACTTATGTAAGTATTTATTGGTAAACAATAATTGAAGGTCTCGAGGCCATCTTCATTTTAGGCGTCTCGGAGGGTTATCGGTAATCAAATGAAAATATTTGAGTAGTTATGGAGTTTACTATGAAAGGATATGTATCTGGTTCGGACTAATTCCGCAACTTATCAAACATTAAGATCTTTAAGGATAAGTCTACTGGTGACAAAGAAAGGAGCATAGAAGATTTGTCGAAGGATTTTTTATTGTAAGGATTGGATACGAGAAGGATTAGAAAGGTTTAGTTGAGCCCCAGAGTTCAACTTCGTATCTCGAAACAGATCTAATTACTGTCATGTAAACGAGGGCAGTATCTTAGTCTCGTATTTTGGTTCTAAGTTAGTTGTTTTCCAGACTGAGTTCTAGGGGGCAATCTGTTCTAAAGGGATTAATGGAACATCATTGAAGGGTTCTCTTGGTCAAAAAGTCGTATGTTTACGACGAAAGGTAAAAATTTGATGTGATTTCTTTGGATTTATTTATTTATATTTAATTTTTTTTGCAACAAGTAAATGTGTTGACAGTGTAAATAACTTGTAAAGAACTACTCACTAAAATAAGAACTACTCTTCAATAAAATCTACACTAAAAGGTCTCTAGGCCATCTTCTTTTCAGACGCCTCGGAGGATTATCAGGGATGGAGGAGGAAGCAAGTTGGGAGACTAGTGGATTGGAGTGGTTTGGGCTAAATCAGAAACATATGGAACATTAAGATCTTTGTGGATAAGTTTATTGGTCACAAAGTAAGGAGCATTGAGGATTTGTCGAAGGATTTTGGATTGTAAGGATTGGATACGAGATGAATTGGATGGTTTAGTAGAGCCCCAAAGCTCAACTCCGTACGTCCAAATAGGTCTAATCAGACATGTAAATGAGTCTTTTATAATTAATTCGTAGCTTTGAACGTTTGTCTAGTAGATGTTGAAGTAGTCTGTAACGACGAGCAGTTTCTTTTCGTTTTAGTCTTGAAAGTGAATTCCAAGTTAGAAGTTTGTCCAAGTGGAGTCCTACATAGCGGATCTGTTCAACAGGGATTAGTGGAATATCATTAAAGGATACTGTAGGACAGGAAGTCGTAGGTTTACGACGTAGGGTAAACCTTATTTGGTGTGTTTGTTTGGATTTATTTTTATTATCCATTTTTGAAGGTTTAGGATATGGGATTGGAGTGTTTGAGAGGCAATAAAGGGATCGTTGTTTACTGATAACACACATGTGTCATAAGCGTAATTGGTGAGGACTGTGGTAGGATGAGTTGGGATATCAGCAGTATACACTGTGTAGAGGATAGGACCTAGGGTAATACCTTGAGGAACTCAGTCAGATTGGGTAAATAGGAGAGAATAGGAAAATTTATTGTTTACTTTGGAGGTTTGGTCACTGATATAGGATCTAATAATGAGGAAATATGTAGAAGGTAGGAACTGACGGAGTTTATACAGCAGTCCCGGGTGCCAGACTCTGTCAAACGCTTGTTCTACATCAAAAAAGGCTCCTGTGCAGTACATTCCGCGCTCCATTGCGGAGGATACAACGTCCACCACACGATGACATTCCTGGATTGTTGAGTGTGATGTTCGGAATCCAAACTGGTGATCTGGGATTACATGATGGGATTCTAAGATGGGATACAAACGTTTTAAAATGAGTTTTTCTAGGATTTTGCCAATGATTGGATTTATTTTAATTTTCAAATTTCGACGCTATTCCTGATATTCCTGATGGTTTATGACATGAGATTGTAGTGTTTAAGAGGCATTATAGGGGTCATTATTCACTAACACACACGTTATTATCGTATGTGGTTAAGGCGGTACTAGGATGAGTTGGGCGTTGTAAACCTAAAATTGAAGATCTTGGTTGATGAAGGGGTTATGTAACAAGACACAATTTTAATTAATTTGTGTAACTTTTTTTTACTTTTACCTTTAGCAGGAAACTGTTACATAGCCCCTTCATCTCTTTCTAGTTCTTTTGAAATATTCAGATTTTGCTACCTAACACTTCTGCACATCGATTCTTCGCCCAAAGAACTAGATTTATATTTCCGCCCATCAATTATACTTCCCGCTAGCCGCCTCCTTATCCAACGCATTAGTCCTGCTAATGATGATTACTTGGTAGGGAGTGGTTTACATTCCAGAGTGCACTTGAGTAGGTCTTGCTGTTATTAAATATTGTTAGATATGCTTAAACTCTTAACATAAACTCCAGCAAGTTTTTGTTGTTTTGTTTTGGAAAGCAGAGGGGGAACGGAAAGTAACTGTGATAATTTCAAACAAAAGTTCTTATCAGGAAACTGTTCTAATATTTTGTAGCGGTTACTTTTGATTCCTTTACTATATATAATTTTATGATGTACTGTACATTGTCTGTCTGGATAAGTTTTATTGGTTAGTTGTTGAGCATTGAATGCGGGTTTTTATTCATCTCAAGCTTATTACCCATTGATCCTCTGTTCTCTTAAGTGCCTATAAAATCATAACAATAGAAATTGTTTTAAACTTAGCATTTACTTCTGCGTGTTTGAATTACTGATTTAGTGTGAGAAGAAATACTCTTAGCTTTTATCTTTAGCTTTTATTAGTAGTTTTAAAACGTAATAAATATTTCATAACATAATATAATATGTTATATAACTTAAAGTACGCGCATTGCTGCCAAGGCAGGTATACGTATATATACCACTTTCCAGGAGAATAAAATAACGTTTTCAGATTTAGGATCGATGAAATAATTGCCACTTCTATTCACATTCTTTTTATTTATTTTTAATATCAATTTATTGAAATTTACAACTGTGCAAAATATGTACACTAACTAAATGTGTTATTAACTATTACAATAACATGACAAAACTTGAAAAGAACTACCCATCAGTAGTTCTTCAATAAAAATTCTATATCTCTAGGCCATCTTCTTTTTTAGACACCTCGGAGAATTATCGAGAATCGAGTGGCTATAATGAAAGGATAGGTATCTGGTTTAGGCTGAATCAGCAACATATGGAACATTAAAATATTCATGGATAAGTTTATTGCTTAGGAGCATTTAGGATTTTGGATTGTAAGGATTGTATACGAGATGAATTCGATGATTTAGTGGAGAACCAAAGCTCAACTCCGTACGTCCAAATAGGTCTAATCGCATTCATGTAATTAATTGGGAGTTTTGAACGTTTGTCTAGTAAATGTTGAAGCAGTCTGTAACGACGGGCAGTTCCTTTTCGTTTCAGTCTTGTATGTGGATTCCATGTAAGTTGTTTGTCCAAGTGGAGTCCTAGGTAGCGGATCTGTTCAACAGGGGTTTATGAAATATCATTTAGAACTGATGATTAATGTTTAATATAAGAAACTTTGTTAGAAACTTAGAAACTAAATATTTTTTTATTTAATTGCAAAAGACATTTCTGGTACAAATAACATACGAAATAAAACAATTCTTCTTTTTTTTCTTTTTTGTCTAGCAGCACTAGGACTTTGTATAGATAATATTAAATTATATAAGTACTACAAATATAAAGAAATAGTTTACACACTTTTACATTAAAAAAAAAATAATAATAATAATAAATAAATAAAATAATTATCAACTTAATAACAAGATCAATGCAATTACAAGGTATACATAATTACAGATCTATAACTTCCCACCAAGTCATATTTAGTCATTATTGAATTTAATTAAAGGTTAAGAGAATCAGAGAATCAGTGACCCAGTAATTTAGAAAAGAACCACAATAAGACCATAGTCAGAACCCTATTCCAAAAAATAAAAAACATTTAGCTTTTCAGTCAATGGCACAACATATTACAAAATAATATAGTCTATTTAATTTTTGAATACAATCTACATTTAAGATTTCCTCTATAGACAATGATTCAGAAATGTATGTACCTAAGAATTTTTTTCTCTGCTCTTCAAATTTGATGCACTGAGTAAGAAAATGGCTCAAGGGATCCGACACCAAACCACCGCAGGCCATGCAGGCTTCGCTGGATTTCATAATTAGTGCTGTGTCCTTTATAAACACCTTTAGGTAATCTCCGCTTGAGACTCTTAGGTGACTCACAACTCTGGTTTTCTTAAAATTCGCCTGAAACAGCATGTAATCTTCCGGGTTGCTATATTAAAATTGCATATTTTTCTATACATAGGGTTGTTGGTGGAATTCAAAATTCTGTTTACATCTTTTGAAAACTGATGGTTCTTCATCTTTTCTAGGATGTCTTCTTTAAACGTGCTCAGTCCTTGGGGTAGTATTCTTGCGAACAAGTTTTGACAACCCAACTCCACTGCAATCGATTTTACTTGGGTCACCCAATTGTATGCTTCGTCAGACTTTCCTTCAGATACATCAAGGGTAAGAAGTCTATTAAAGCATTGCCTGGGTAAGCGCCCTTCCTCCATTAAGCTCAACTTTGTCCAGCAGTTGACAACTTTTTTCAGCTCTTGAACACTGAGTGGATACTTCCCGCATTCTAGGCGTGTGATATAGTTCGGCGTACATCTTGGTCACTGAAGCAATGACTTAAAAAAATTGACTTGGCCTTTCTCTATTACTTCCAGGTAACGAAGACCCCATATTGCAGTGGTTATTCTATTCTCTTCTAAAATCCTACAAAATTTTAAGGATAAAAAAAAAATTATTTTTGATTTCGACAAAATTATGTTTCTACATGTTTTTTGAGATGAGGAATCTGGAAATAATATCTGTTTTTAGTTTCAAAATATTTCTCATCTATATTATATAAATAAGATGTTTTAAAATGACATTTCATTGCGCATTTCCTTGGAATTTTGTGTTTTTGAGCACCCTAAAGCCGGATAATGTCTTGAGCATAACATAAGTATTTTTATGTGTAATAGTATACATAACTGCAATTTAACGTGAAAGAATCATTTCTCTATCTTTATTGAGAGCTGAGAAAAAAAATAAAACGTGATTTTCATATTTTATTTTTTTTCTCGGCTTCTAATGCTCATTGGCGGCTATAACTCTAGTTTTGCACTATTATAGGTCCCTACTACCCACAACAAATCGGCATTCAAATCTGTAAGTTACAACTGCAAACGTCCCCTTGCAAGATGTTTATTTTTTTGTGAAAAGATTAAGATAAATAAATTTAACGCCTCAATAAAATCTATGTATTGTCTGATAAAGATTTTCTTTTCTTGGAATTCTGCCAACTTTAGGTCTCTTCAAATTGAATCTTTGAAAAACAAGCCCTGGGCTCTGTGAAATGGAGGCCGTAGAATTGCCTACTAAAACTAGGTTTAGAGCTCTGCAGGCTTGCTTCGTTTATTGATCACATAGAACTGCATCATCCCATGCAATCTTGAAAATTAAATTTTTAAACTAATTCTTTTTATTGTAATTTCTTATTTAGTTTGTTCGTATAGTATTATTTCTAATAGTTTTTCGTAAGAATGAATGTAAAAGAAGTATTACACCATATTTCAACTAGTTATTCTAAAACTATAATTTTCCCTTTTATCTTAGGACCCTACTTGAATATAACGAACACTACAATCTCATCCAACGAACCTTCAAGAATGATACCGAAACTGGAAAATTAAAATATATCTATTCAAATCCCACTAAAACACCTTTAGCATTCGTTGTATACTTATAGTAATCGTTACCAGCTTTAAAGATATTCCATAAATCGGTTTTGAACAGATGCACTGTCTAGAACTTCATTTGTAAATAAAAATAATTTTTAGAAAAAAAACAAAACCGACTTCAAGATTAAACCTATATAATCAAACTTGAACTAAAAAATAAAAAATAATATTTTGATTGCTTCAAAACAAAAACCATTAAATGAAAATCAATGAAATTATCGATACTTATATACCTATTCACAATTTATGATCAGTTATCTTTGGAGTCGGTGCCAGCCAAGAAGGGCAGTTTAATCCTGCCTTTACAATAAACTTTCAAATGGCCGGAGACAGCGGTGTGGCGGTGATAAAACAGCGGGAGGATCTTTACGATTACAATTTCTTTTCAAATTCTGTTTGTTTTGGTTGGCACCGACTCCAAAAATAACTGATCATAAATTGTGAATAGGTATATAAGTATAGATAATTTCATTGATTTTCATTTAATGGTTTTTGTTTTGAAGCAATCAAAATATTATTTTTTATTTTTTAGTTCAAATTTGATTATATAGGTTTAATCTTGAAGTCGGTTTTGTTTTTTCTCTAAAAATTATTTCTGTTTTTCACTTTTTAGTGGTTAGTGTATTTTTGTTTATACAGTCAAATCTCGATCTTCAAGCTACCCTAAAAAATAGTTCGACTTACTGAACAAAGAATTATCGAGGTTATTATTCCACTTATCTGCATGTAAATGGAAAATTGAACACAAAATTGGAGTTGAAATCATTTTCATTAATGTGAATGTTATTTGTACATACATATAAAATCATTGATACAGAAAATTAAATACGTGGTACCAATTTATCATATAACTTTCAACTGAATTGCCCTTTTTTCTGAGGGTACCTAAAAGTAGACACCACCTTCCACCAGTGGCAATCTTTTCTTTATTCTTTAGGACGGTTGAAAGAGAACTACGCGGAATTCGTAATTCACTAGCAACAAACGCCCAACTTCTATCTCCTTTCTGCACTTTGCCAATCAATTTTAACTTTTCGTTAATTGAAAGAATTTTCAATAGCCACTGTAAAACCACTCCAGTGAATAACTAATAATAAGTGACCAGTGTAACTATGAACTGAAGAGACAAACAATGACAGAAAACAGGAAAACAAATTACATATGAAATTCTTTTAATTGAGTTCGAGTTATAGAGGCGATGACTTCTAATAGTTCGTTTCATAGAGGAGGTCCTAGAAGTTCTCTCTTCTGAACCCTATTTTCAGTTTTACTTATTTTCGACACAATTTTTCACGTTTTTTTTTCTGAAATCGTCTCATTGAGGTGAAATTTAAGAGTAATGTACTTCCGACCAAAGATTTTGTTCGACTTATTTAAGAATTTAGTTCATCGAAGTACAAAACATCGAGAGTTGACTGTATATGTAAATTATTTTTGTTAATAATTTAGATTTAGTTATCATGGAGATTTTAGATAATCATAATTATAAATATGTTCAAAATGTAAGGTTATATAACAGTGATTTTTATTAACTGTTTTTTTGATTTTTCTTAAAAAGTGCTGCGTTGATTTCAAAATATTTTTTATGGGACTACCTCTGAAGTATGCCCTACCGGTCTAAAAAAGAATCATCAAAATTGATTAAGAATTGACGGAGGTTCTCAACTCATCTGTCTTTACTTTTTTTTTTTGTATGTTACGCGATTACTCCGTCAATTCTGAAGATTCTTTTTTAGATCGGTAGGGCATATTTCAGAAATGGTCCCATAAAAAACATTTTGAAATCAACGCAGCACTTTTTAAGAAAAATAAAAAAAAACAGTTAATAAGTGATTTTATTAACTGTTTTTTTGATTTTTCTTAAAAAGTGCTACGTTGATTTCCAAATATTTTTTATGGGACCACCTCTGATGTAAAAAAAGAATCATTAAAATTTATTCAGAATTGACGGAGTAATCGCGTAAGACACACAAAAAAAACAACAAAAAAAATACAGACGAGTTGAGAACTTCCTCTTTTTTTGAAGTCGGTTGAAAAGACTTTCTTGGAAGCCACGTCCAAGACTAAAACGACAAGAAACAGTTCAACTTTTATTAATACTTCTATATTTGCTATACAAATGCCTTGAAATGCTTATTAATTAAAGAAACAGCTCTACTTAACTAAAATCAGAACTATTTTGGCATGGTAAGTTGTGCTTTGGAATTCCACTAAACCATCCAATTCTCGTTTCTAATCCTTACAATCCGAAATGCCTCTAAAAATCCTAAATGCTCCTTACTTTGTTAGATATAAACTTATCCATATACCATTACACAAGCCGGTCTCCAGCCCCTACGCGCGCCTAGATTCTATCGATTCTAACCTTGTTCCGATTTATTTCGATGTTTTAGTCGCTACTTTTCGAGGGGAAAGGTTATTCTCCTTCATTTACGGAGAAAATCTAAATCCCTGTTCAAAGTAATATTAACTTCTGATGTTTAAATGAGAAATAAGAAAATAATGTAGTGGAAATAAGAAAATATAAAAATATAAGACACTAATTTAATTTTGAATTAATACTATATTAAATCAGAATTAATATAATGCTAAACCAGCTGTAATGTTATTTCCTGATAAACTTTCTGATGCAAAGGAATTGTAAATAACCAATTATAAATATATAAAACAGAATCCTTGTTAAAAGTTATGATGTTAATTTCTGCTATATTATCTCAAGGGAAGTGGAAATAATAAAATATGAAACCTGTGATAAACTTTCTCACATTTATTTTTAGATCGATATGTTTTATTGAATTAATTATACAATCTGTCTAACTATAGGTCAATGAGTAATACGGATGACAAAGAATCCATTCACAATAGATGTATACTAAAATTTTCTCACTTAAATTGATACGACAAATATAAATACATAAAAAACCGAATCCACGTAGAAATTAATCTTGTTAATACTTTTTCGCATTGGAGAAGAGGAAATAAGAAAACATGAATATACAGGGTGTCCCGAATTTAAATGGCATAACTTCAGGAACTAATAGGGGACCGAAAAACTGAGACAAAAAGTCCTTTAGAGATTTGCTCGTTTTTGCTTAGTTTTAGAGAAAATCGCAAAAAAAGAAACAAAACAAAAATTATTATTATCATCTTTCAAAGTTCGTCAGGCTAGGCAGTGAGATATGTGAACACTTAATGTTATCCTTTACATTCTTTTATTTGTTTACATTTTGGCTTTTTCTAGGATCATAATTCCTAAATCAGTCTTCAGTCAGTTACTCGGTAACTTTTAATATACTACGAGAGTTTGGGTCATTCTTAATACGTAATGAAGGCGGGACCATATTTTTTACCTGGAAGATTGAATGGTATCACATTTACATATTTTTTGGAGAACGACTTTTCTAATTATTTAGATGACATTCTCTTACAGCAGCGGATTGAAATGTGTTTCCAACTCGATGGATGTCCAGCTCATTATAGCAGAGTTGCTCGAGCTTGGCTGGATATAAATTATCCACAACAATGGATTGGACGTGGAGTAGTACCTTGGCCACCCAGATCACCTGATATGACACCCATGGATTTCTTCGTATGGGGAACCTTGAAGAAGAAAGTTTATTCGGTGTCAATCAACTCAAGAGAGCAATTAAGAGACCGAATCATAGATGCAGTACACCAAATATCGTCAGAACAATGTTTA
Organism: Euschistus heros; assembly: GCA_003667255.2. Lineage (NCBI taxonomy): Eukaryota > Metazoa > Arthropoda > Insecta > Hemiptera > Pentatomidae > Euschistus > Euschistus heros. The sequence continues at coordinate 88,341 of RCWM02000373.1, read as the reverse complement.
GCTGCAATTTATCAAGTGAGTGCTTGATGTAATGCTTGCATTGGTGCAAGTGGACAACATTTTGACCAATATTTACATTAAAAAGAACACAACATAAATATAAATGTAAATAAATAAGTATAAAAATTAAAACTTGTTTTGTTTCTTTTTTTTTGCAATTTTCTCTAATACTAAGCAAAAACGAGGAAATCTCTAAAGGACTTTTTGTCTTATTTTTTCGGTCCCCCTATAAGTTCCTGAAGTTTTACCATTTAAATTCGGGACACACTGTATAGAACACTAAATCCTTTTTGAAACTGATGTTGTTTCAAGGGAAGTGGAAATAAGAAAATATGAAACCTATGGTATACTTTCTCACATTTATTTTTAGATCGATATGTTTTATTGAAATAATTATACAATCTGTCTCACTTTAGGGCATATGTAATACGGATGACAAAGAAACCATTCACAAAATATGTATACTCAAATTTCCTCCCTTAAATTGATACAACAGATAAGTTTTGTCCCACTTTTACACATTAGATAAGAGGAAATCAGAAAACATGAATTGATAAAACACTTAATCTTCGTGTTAACTTCTGTTTCACCTTTATAACATTTAAGATGACTAAATATCAATATAACACACTAAACAACACAATCCAAATTGAAACTGTAGAAGAGATTGTTTATACATGAGGTTATAGGAATGAACTATCGAAAAATGTAAACATGAAGTGATGCGTAAGCATCGAACTGGTCTGTGTAGCGCGGGTCAAGCCAGTTTGGTGGTGGCTGGCTTCTCCACCGTTACCGGAAATTGCAATTGTAGCAATTCGCATACGTGCTTATTTACAATTAATTCTTAGATAATTTTCTGTTCTATATGTAAGCACATAAACATATCTTTTTCGACATGATTGTATTCCTAATTTCAAAATTGACAAACATATAAGATAAACAAAAACCTGTTGCTACATGTGATGATAGCTATTAAGATATAAAAGAAATGCCTCGAGCATTGCCGATGTCACCCGATTTCCGATAAGGTATGTAGCTAAGTGCTAATTTCCAACGTTTTGTATGTTTTCAGGACTGATGATGAATGTTTAACATTCGAAAATAGTCAGAATCCTAATTTAGGAAAATATCTAACAAGGGGACATTTGCAGTTGTAACTCACAGATTTGAATGCCGATTTTTGTGTGGGTAGTAGGGACCTATAATAGTGCAAAACTAGAGTTATAGCCGCCAATGGGCATTAGGAGCCGAGAAAAAAAATAAAATATGAAAATCACGTTTTATTTTTTTTCTCATCTCTCAGTCAAGATAGAGAAATGATTCTTTCACGTTTAATTTAATTACGCACTAAACAACACAAACCAAGTTGAAACTGTAGAAGTGAATGTTTACATGTGAGGTTATAGGAAAGAACTATCGATAAATTTAAACTCGAAGTGAACCGTAAGGATCGAACTGGTCGGTGTAGCGCTGGTCAGGTAGGTTTCGTGGAGACGCGCTTGCGGAATAATACCCTTTACCATAATGAACTAAAAGTGTCGCTAAATTGTCCCAAACCAGATACATAGGCTTCATACCCTCTAGAAATTCATTAGACACCCAACTTGTTTCCCAAGCGATTCACGTTAGCTCTTAAAGGTGTCTAAAAACATGAAAGTGAAATATGTAATCACTGTAAATTTTTCGAAAAAGGAAAAAAATACGCCAAAAATAGCATAGTTGATTTCTGAAACACTTTGCGACTGTTCGATTCGTTAATAAAAAAAAAAAAAAAAAAAAAAAAAAATCGGTGTGTGGCTGTGTCATTGACAGGGCCGTGTGTTGTACGTGAATACTACATAAAATATTTTTATTTATGTATTTAGGATAAAGAATGTCTTCTGAGTGCGCGACCAAGCTTTGTGCATTAATTGCGGTAATAAGTTTTGATAATATATTTTTATTGTAAAACCTTATTATATTCACTGTCACCACTTTAAACTAATGTTTTATATACAATCGGTAGATTTTGACGACAGCTGACGATTGAAACTTAAACGAACATCGTAGGTTTTCTGAATCCAAAGTTGTACTAATTTCAAATCTCTGAACGCAGATAAATAACTTAAAAATTGCGGCCCTTCCCCCTCCACCGCGTGCGATGCGTCACTGTTTTCGCTTATCATAATGAATTCTTTGATCCTTTTGCTATCCAGTGGTATAATTTAATTTTGGATGTAGAGGATATATTAGAAACTATAGCACCAAACTGTATTCCCCGATTTTGTTATCGTTTTTTTGATTGCCCCCATATGGTAGCAAATTTAATGACGTATTCACATAAAAAAAAAAATCTTATAAAGGAATTGATTTATTAATTTGTCACTTCTATTATATCTGGTTTGTTGTAAGACTAACATTAATATCCAGCTTGAGTAATATAATAACTTACAACAATTGAAAACATTATAAGTAGGACAAGGATTGGTCATACGATTATACATTGTTTATACATTTAGCAATTGACATGTTGTTGTAATATCGTAGTGTCTTACCTGTAAGGGACTTGGTCCTTACTGGATACATATCCTTAACTTATAAAATCTATGTATCAATTTTTTTTATTATTGAATTTTTATTTTATTGAGAAAGTATTACAATCTGCCTCAATGTTGCTATGTATCAAACCTATAGGGTTTAATTTGATAAACATGACATTAGCGTGTTGCAAAAGGGGTGGCCCGTTGCGGGTGGTCCGGGGAGTCCGCGCCCTTTGTTGAAACCTTTTTCTCTACCTGCCTATCCTTTACCGGCAAAATATTTTTCAAGATCAGTTTTTGAGAGGAGTTGGAGTCGATCAGTCGAGCTGTCGAGGAGAGTATTTGAGAGAGTCTAGATGTCTGGTCTGGTCCCCCTTCTGAGTAGTTCCTTGGGTCTTCGGAGCTTGGGAGCTCCCGGCTTACCTCTATGAACCCACACGTAGCATCACCCATCATAGCATCATTAAGAAGATAAGTTTAGATTAAGTTATTTGTTACAATATAAGTTTAAACTTAAGAATGATTCATTTTCCTAACTGTCATTTTTATATGTCAACCCATAATGGAATATATATTGTTTTAGTTCAACCGTAATTTATTCACCATTTGCATGCCACTCATTAATTAATATATTTGTTTACCCTTATTTATAATTAACATACACAATTATCTGACCCCACGATCACCTTTTGGAGAAGAAATAATTAAATTAATTTATTATTTAAATAATACATATTTATCATTTGTCAGGAGATTAAGTCCTGGCTGGCATCCCGATAATTAGATTAATGCTGATCCGGACTTAAACAGAGACGGACATAGCATTAAGAATGGCACCCCTTGCGTGGAACCGATTTGTCAGATACTTAATGTTGTTAATTAGTGTTAATTATTTTAATTAGAAATTAATTAATGAGTGACATAATTTTTTTTAATTTAATTCAAATAGGATAAGTGTGTGTTGAATCAGTTTATTATTAACGTTTTATCAAATGACTTTAATAAGGGCTTTCTTAATTTTGCGTTTTGATTACCATAAAGGTTGTGTATAATAAGTGCTATTAGAATATTTTTGAGGGTTTTAATTTTTTTTATCATCATAAGCAAGATGTCGCAGAAACTTAATGAAAATGATCTGAGAACGATCATGATGATGTTTGAAAGTTTAAAAAAGGAGTATAAGGATACACAAACCGAAATATTAACAAAAGTAGATAATTTAAAGGTGGAATTGAAAGATTGTAACAAAGCTTTCCAAATTTATAAAGAGGAACCAGAAGTTGAACTAACCTGCTCACTCTCGACTGTAAGATAATTGTGAAACAAACAAAGGAAGAGCCTAACGTGATATCTAACGATTGTTCGACTATTATCGAAGTGGAACAAAATTTTAAAGAAAACCTCCCAGCACTAGAAATAGAAGAAATAGCTGAGGAAGAAGTAAATGAGGAAACTGAAGATGAAAATTCCAGTCCTCTAACCTTTGTCAAAGAATTTTATGAAGTAGACCTCTCGATATGTGATGAAGAAATCACTGTAGAAGAAACAAGTAAGAAGAAGAAAAAGAAGAACAAGAAAAAGAAAAGTAAATTATTATCAAAGAAAAAGAAAATAATAAAGGAAAAAAGCTCAAATATAGAAAAGGAAAGGACCAGACAAAGATCTTTAAGAAAAGGTAAAAGAATTTCAAAAAAGCTCGGAAACAAAAAATTGTTCATAGTGTTTTAATACATTAAAAGAAATATAAATAAGACATAGTGAAAAAGGCAAAACAAAAAAAAGACGAGATTTTGTGGAAAAGAAAAATATATTTTAAGATTGTGACAAAAACACCGATGGAGAAATAGAAAGGAAACATAAGAAAAATTTTCTAAGTTACCAATAGAAGAAATTGTTAGGAGGAGGTATTTCAGTAGTGTAAATACCCAGAATCCCGTTGATGTTCGTAATTATCTACGGGGGAAGGTTAAGAAAAAACTATAACAATTGATAATGCCTATTGGAAATTTGGTACAGATCCGGATTGTGTTTTATGGAAAATATTAAAATAGGCGAATACTTATTCATCAATTTATTAACTAGTTAGTAGGGGGTCTTGTTTTATTGTTTTAACTGGTTGAGGTCAGGGGTAAAAGGAAAGATTTTAGTTGTGGAGTAAGGAACTTTGTTCATTGTAGATATTAGTGTTGTTCTTGTAAAATAGGATAAAAATTCATTAATAAAAAATAATTAAATAAATAATTAGACAGACCGTATTCATTTAAATTGTAGAGATTATTTATCTTTTTATTAGTTAATTGTTTGGAAATGTTTCTAGGATTGGTTAGGTAGTAATGGAAAGATTTGTAAATGTTCCAAGATATGCTAAAATTAATATAAAGCTATTTGTGCGTAATATCACATTTTAAATAATAATAACGTTCTAAAATATATTGTTTCATATAAAAAAACGGTTAAAAACAATGTAGGAGTTAAATTGATTTTCTTTTATGTTAAAAATAACAGACATAACTATAACCAACCCATTATTAATTAGATTTACGAAAGTAGAATCATTAACAAATTCTGGTTGACATATAGAAAATAGAAATAGATCATTATTTTATATTTTGCTTTGTATAGCTTCATTTAGGAGAACGGATATGCAGCAACCTGCAGTTCCAGGTATATCTCCGTACCACGGCAATAGCTTGCAAACGGTCGGTGTAAAGGACACCCTCAATCCTCAGGTAGCGAACCCTCTTCAATAGGATTACAGAAGCAGTAACATCTGGAGTGAAGAAGTGAAGGTGACATAAAAGCCCAAAATAACCATAATAATCATCAGTAGTAAGAACCACTTAAGCTTTGAAAAAGGGGTCAACAGATAAAATAACTACTAGGGGGAGAGTTTCAATCTCGAATTACTCATCATAAGGTTTCTGTCCAAGGACGTACAGAAAGACTCCTCAAATGGATAAACAAGAAAAGAAACATATCATGCAGTTGATTGAAGGTACCTAGTCATTCTTTATCGCCCTCGCAAACAATAAGATGATCCTTACGAAGATACCTAGTTTTGTGTGATTACAAGTGGTTGGACATCAATTAAAAGTGGTCAAACCCAATAGAGCCTTGCCCTATAATGATAGTTCCGTCAAACCAGGAGCTCCCTAACTGGTTGTTCAATATATTATTTCGTCAGTTGAATCACTGACAATGAAGAGGTGAAAAATGTTAATTTATTGTTTTATTTTTATAAAATATGTTTTATTTGGTAAAAAGATGATATTTAAATAGTGTAACATTGAAAAATCTTATAGTACATATACTTATGATAGAAATATGGTTGTTTACAGGGTTTGTAGAGCTTAAAAGGTATACATAAATACAACGCCTTAACATTTTTCATAATTTGTTTTTTATATAAATAAGTTAAACGTTAATTTCATTTTTTGTATTTACTATCATTTGTTAGTATTAGTATTCGTAAATATTGACTTAACTACATTGTTTTTTATTATTAAATTGTTCATAAAAGTATGATCATAGGTGGTATATTTTGTTTATTTTATTATTCTAGTTAAAAATGGTTCTAGAGTTATTTTTCTGGATTTAAATTTGTAATATTGATTAGGCTTATTTATGTTTGATATTAGTCTTACTTTATGTAAATTATGTATGGCTATTTGTTTGTTGTCTTCTCTAAAGAAATAATGGTGCTAAATTTTAAGTAATTATTAAATTCATTGTTTAAACTCAAATTTGTAACCAAGTTTATATCATATTCTAAATCACTGGTTTAGCAGATAAGTCCTGAATCATGTTATTCATAGAATTTAAAAATAGTCTTACTGTAATATTTTGTTTATATAATGAGGGTAAAATGGCGTTCATTTTTATGTTATTCAATAGTGTGATATTCAATTTTGTTTATTGAATTTACCTCAGGGCTAGCGATATATTATTTCTGTTAATAGTTGTAGATTATTTTAAAGAAAAATCAATAAGTTTTGGCCGCTTATTAATTTTTCTTTTCTTGTAAGAGGTGGGTAATGCTATGTATCAAACCTATAGGGTTTAATTTGATAAACATGACATTAGCGTGTTGCAAAAGGGGTGGCCCGTTGCGGGTGGTCCGGGGAGTCCGCGCCCTTTTGGGAAACCTTTTTCTCTACCTGCCTATCCTTTACCGGCAAAATATTTTTCAAGATCAGTTTTTGAGAGGAGTTGGAGTCGATCAGTCGAGCTGTCGAGGAGAGTATTTGAGAGAGTCTAGATGTCTGGTCTGGTCCCCCTTCTGAGTAGTTCCTTGGGTCTTCGGAGCTTGGGAGCTCCCGGCTTACCTCTATGAACCCACACGTAGCATCACCCATCATAGCATCATTAAGAAGATAAGTTTAGATTAAGTTATTTGTTACAATATAAGTTTAAACTTAAGAATGATTCATTTTCCTAACTGTCATTTTTATATGTCAACCCATAATGGAATATATATTGTTTTAGTTCAACCGTAATTTATTCACCATTTGCATGCCACTCATTAATTAATATATTTGTTTACCCTTATTTATAATTAACATACACAATTATCTGACCCCACGATCACCTTTTGGAGAAGAAATAATTAAATTAATTTATTATTTAAATAATACATATTTATCATTTGTCAGGAGATTAAGTCCTGGCTGGCATCCCGATAATTAGATTAATGCTGATCCGGACTTAAACAGAGACGGACATAGCAATGTGGGCAATAAGTAATATGGATGACTAAATGGATCCATCCACACACTATGTACAATAACAAATAAATGTAAAGAATAGATTAAAAAAATAAAATAATAAGAAGAAAATAAAAAAATTAACAAAGTAACTCAAACTATACAATACATAAAGCTAAGAAAAATAAAAAATAAATTATCAATAAAATAAGTAACAACACATAAAATAAAAACAATAATAAGAGTAAAAAAAAATAATAATAATAAAATTTAAAAAAAATAAAAAATTTAAATTAAATTAAATCTTAAAAATACATTCATACTTTATTTACACTATAGACACATCTGAGAGATCCCCCAACCAGACTTGTCCCTCCACTTATAGATGGACAAGCCAGGCCCCAAGAGATCCCAGCGCTTCTCTCTCAGCTGCGTCACTAGTATAAGTCAACACCAGTGGAGGCTGTGTGAGAGCGCTAAACTACAGTCACTCAGAGCATGAGTAGAGAAGCTGGCCATTGCCTGGACTCCATGTCGAAATTTATAACAGGTCACGAGGTCACTGCCTTTTTAACCTGCGAGGAGGATTATAGGGGTGAGTGGAGCTGGATAGGGATTGTGCTAGTGGATTAGGATGATGTGAGAGTTTTTGATGAAATTTTGAAAATTTGACAGGTATGGATTCTAGGACAAAAGGTATATTAAGATCGTTATGTAAGGTTTCGATGTATCAAGTCTTTGGCCCATCAAGTGTGTGTATATATGTATATATACTCCCCATACCTACCTATCAACGATTAAAATAATTTTTTGACTCTTCATAACATAAAAAAAAGAAAAAAAAAAAAATCCTGCCTGAAATTAGCCCTGTACTGACAGTTGCATAAGATGCTATAAATAAAACATATTCTGATTACGTAAATTTAGCCCATGGAGTAGGGGCCTATTTCCAAGGGAATTCCTCCTATTTTGAATATATTTTCCTTCTCTAGGATAAGGTTTAGAAATAATTTTATCAACGAATCAAAACTATTTATGATCTTGGCAACTGCATGTGGTGTCCTTCAAACCTTTGTTTATTTTAAAATATTTTATCCTGGCACCTTTGATGCTCTAGGATATTTCTTTAGCATTTAAATCAGACGCCCTCTTTAAACAAAACTAAAAAAAAGGATTAGTCTTAGTTCACTCACCACAATAGGACTTCTTTTCTGAGTAAAATCATAAGACTGGCGTATCCATGAATTTAAAACTCGAAGTGAAGGATGGAAATCGATATTTGGGTACTGTAAAAGTTTAACGATGTCTTTCTTTGATGATGAATAAACGGAAATACGAACTGCTTGGTTAAGGTTTGTTCTTGGTAACTCATGTCACTCTCATAATTTAAATATTTTATTAATTTAATTTAAACTTTTACTTTCCTCCCGTTCCGCAAGTCATGCTTATGCTAAATTATATTTCAACGTTTAAATCCTCATCCAATGAAACTCCTAAGTTCACAAGATCCGCCTGAATTGTAAATAAATAAAGGGTAGAAATGGGTAGAAAGATTTGGCTTGGAGGATAGAAATCATTTAGTGACAAAATCAATTTTTCCGGTTCAGTATTCAAACGGGAATATGTTCCTTATTAAAAGTTTCTCAGATAGTGGAAGTTATATAGCGAATTCTCTCATTCTCTAATGTGCATATATTGCATTTATATTCACGTGGAGACTTTTAATACTTATGAGGAATGATAATATCAACACACAATAACTTTTTGTCGAATTTAGTCAAAATTGCACTTATAAATGAAATGAATTGAAATGAAAAAACAGACTGTCCCCTAAGAATAATTAAAGTGCACATTAAAAAGAAACAATTGTCTGGCTGAGATTAGTTTAAAATCAGCACATCAGTATTGCAAATTAAATTATAAGAAAAAAAAAAAGTATTAAAATTAAGTGAAAAAAAATAATAATGATGATAAATAAAATTCAGTCAACAGTAAAAATTTTAACACACTTATTATATACACTTATTATATATTATTTACATTTTTGAGGAGGATTGAAGATCGAGGAGATGGATTAATAAAAGATGTTTAAAATAAGTTAAGGAAGAGGCTTTGCGAATATGGACAGGTAAGGAATTCCAAAAAGAGGAAGCACGGATGACGAAGGATTTTTCAAAGGAGGTAGTTCTATGTGAGGGGGTATATAGGTCGGATGGTTGGGATCTTGTATTCAGGTGGTTAATGGAAGAACGCAGAGTAAGTAGGTCTAGGATATAGGACGGTTTATTGGTTTTTAATGATTGGAATAGGAAAGTGCCGAGGAAGTATTGCCGTCGAAAATCAGGGAAAAGCCACCCCAGCTCATTGTACCGGCAAGATACCTGAGACCGTATGTCGACCCCAAAGATGAATCTTACGAAGCAAGATATAAGGGGAGGACATACTCAGTCTCTCACAGATACTACAGCTGCTCCATAGATTTTGGTTTAGGTTAAATGAATTCTAAAAAAATTATTAAATTTTCAAGCAAACTACCTCTATAGATTTTTTCACACAAAAATTCAGATTCTGATTCAGCACCCTCAAAAACATTGAAAAACGCTTATTCAACAAAATCAATAAATATCATTCACCCTCTTCGAGGAAAACGAATTTTTTAAACCGATTATTGGTTACATACCTTTAAATCGCCATTACTTTGTCATGCAATTCACTGGTTGGTATCGCTGGAAAGAGAAGAGCCTCAGCTTTCTTTTGATGTATATAAATGTAAAATTCGATGAACATAAACCTATTTAAAATATTGGCTATTCCGAAAAACATTTTGATTTTTATCTTGAGTTTGAAACTAGATAGGATGATGAAACAAATACGTTTCAAGTGTATCACCACCCTATATTTCCTGTAAAAAAATTAAGTTGACATATTTAACCGTCTAAACGTAATTCATATTTTTGTCAATTTAAACAAACGTTGCCTACCATTTGGTCAGGCAAATTTTGAAGCTTACGAATTTTTATTTTTCTATTTGGATGAAATTTCGTATTTAAGGGTTCCTTGGAATGCTGAACTCGAATCCGATGTCGGTTCTTGGGAAAAAAAATTAATTGAATGCACTTCACTTGAAAATTTTTAGGTTTTAAAATTTCTGGCATTTCTATCAGTTTAGTCCTCCAATTTATCGTTTGTTTTAGGAAATGAAAACTTATATTAATCGAATCAGTTTCTTTTCTTATTATGTAGTTAGGAGTGTTTCTAGGGCAGTATAATAATGTTTTGAAAAAGTTGCTCTGGGCTTTTTCCAGAAGATAAGTACCTAAGTCCCCATACTTCAGCCCCATATTGCAGTGTACTGAGAACTGTCGACCGGTATAATTCTATCCTTGCTTCCTAGGAAGTAATTCTTGAATTTGCCATTACCTTCTTCGTACAATGTCCCGCGGTGATACTTAGAAATGCATTATTTGCTGCATCGGCGAAGACTCCTTTTGGGGTTTAAGGGATCCCTAAATATATGTGACTCCAAACTAAAACTATACTAACAAACAACTTACATTCGAAATAATGTTTTATGCTATTTGAAACTGTTACTGATAGTTACGAGTCCTCAATGAACCGGAAATTATCGACTGGAATGAGGCCATTACTGGGTTGTATTATCGAATTTACTTTGGTAGATACGAGTATTTTCGCTAGATAAAATGGACAGTGCTCTTGGATTATTGTTATTTCCTGATTTCTTTAGTCTCTGCTTTATTGATATTACTAGAGACCGGATTTCTGTGTTATTGCACATTTAGTTCGCTTTGATTTAGCGCTCTCTAACCCAAGCAGTTATCTCATTCATAACATGAGGATTCTTATTCTCAAATTTTATTTTGCACGAAATTGCACAAATTTGACTTTTTGAGCTTAACTGCACGAATTCGGTTTTTATTGCACGAAATTGCACAATTGAACCAAATTCATCTGATTTATCCACTTAAAAATTTATTTTTTGAAAATTTTACTTACGATTATTAGGCAACATTTATAACAATTATTTATATTAAATAGGTTAATTAGTTTTAAATTAAAAGTAAAAAGTCGCTTAATTCAAATGTATTTGTGACCTACTAAATGATCGTATTGAATTAGGAGCTTTAAGGATTTAGGTAAACAGGATCGACGTACTTCCAAGAACTAAGACGTTTCCTCAGAAAATTTTACTCCCCGTTTCCCATTTCATTCCCCACTTCTGATTTAGCACAAAGGGCTAGTTGTTAACAATATTTTAAACTATCAACTTTGAAAATGCCAAAAACGTCCGGGAGTGTTTTTTTCATTCATTGTCAAAATTGAAACAATGGACCAATGAATATCCAGAGCTGACTGATATTTGTTTGAAACTCTCGAAGAAAGCTTAAAACGAATTGAAAATGAAAAGGGAATATGTTTACTTTCAAAATTTGAGTAAATCCTTGATAAAAACTACGGCTAAATTTGTTTAAAAAAATTAAATTATTTTATCAACGGAAAGGAGATAAAAGCTGATAATCTGGATCGATCCACAATCGCTTGCTACAAAAATTGTCCTGTTACGTCCATAGATGTAGAACGTTCCTTTTCTTTACTAAAGAACATTTTACTAAGTGACAGGCGGCGTAATTTTACTGAGAAATATTTTGAAATTTATAATGTCCTACATTTTCACGAAACGTTTAAAAACAAATTTATTTTCAAAAACATTTAATTATATTTTGTTTCCACGTAAAAGGAATTTTAATAAAGATATTTTATATATATTTTTTAATTAATAATCTTTTTTCATCTCCTTTTTTCTCCAAATTTTAAAGTATTTTAGATTGAATTAACTCTAAAACGACACGTTTGGCGAAATGTCCTTAAGTTTATTCAAGGCTGGTTAAGTTTTGCATATTTGTGTAAATAAATGGATTGCTGCATGTATTAAGTTTTTAGATTTACGTTTTGAATTTCTTACTGCATGATTTTGCATATTTTCAGTTTTTTACTGCACGATTTTGCATGTTTTGAGGTTTTTACTGCACGTTTTTTGATTTTTTACTGCACAAAAATCCGGTCTCTAGATATTACTATCCACCGATGGACCTTAATCGATAGCAATTTAATTTATCTATAAGCTGCTCTTTGTTCTTCCAGTTTAAAAAATTTCAAAAATTCAGGAATCAATACAATAATAATTGGTGATCGGGTTTCCTTTCAAGCTGTAAACAGTATATCCTTCAGAAAAGCTAAATTCAGACAGCTGTTAATATTTCCTTTTTGTATCTGTTACAATCCGAATTTTATTTTCGAAGGAAACTTCTATGTCTACAACAGTTCTCACTGTTTCCTCTTTATCCAAATTCAGCGGATCTGATTTATTGGACACTAATATGATCGTGTTCAGAATTGTTTTATTATTTTATTAAATAATACAGCCGGGTGTTTATCTGGATTCTAATTTGTTCAGATAGTAAATTGATATAAGTAATATTCCCTCAGCCTAACGTATCGATATTTTCTATCATTTCCTCCTAGAGTAAAAATAAAAATTGTGTGGCATTCTGTAGATTTCTATTCATATATGTATGTATATGAGATGTTTCGCATCTCTACACTGACAAGGGGAGGACACACTCAGTCTCTCCCGGATTTTGTTAGCAATTTTTTTAGAGGTACCTGGCCAAAAAATATTAGACACGTGTTTTGCTGTTCCGACCAATGGGCCCTAGAAGCCGAGAAAAAAGAATAAAATAGCATTAAACTACTTTATTTTATATCTCGAGTTTAAAAAATGATATCAACATGGTTCTTGCACCAAGATTTTTATTTTTGATTGCGAAAAATCAATTCAATATTTAAGGAAAAATACAGCTGTTCCATAGATTTTGGTTGAGGTTAATTAAATTCTAAAAAAATTATTAGTTTTTCAAGCAAAATACCTCTATAGATTTTTTCACACAAAAATTGACGTCAGATTCTAATTCAGCACCCTAAAAAACATTGAAAAACGTTTATTCAATAAAAACAAAAAATATCAATTTTCACCCTGTTCGAGGAAAATAAAATTTTTTAACCGATTATTGGTTACATACCTTTTAATCGCCATTACTTTGTCACACACTTCACTGGTTGGTATCGCTGGAAAGAGAAAGACCTCAGCTTTCTTTTCATGAATATGAATTCAAATTAATCAGCAAAAACCTATTAAAAAAATTGGCAAATCCGAAAAACATATTTATTTTTAACTTGAGTTTGAAACCAGATATGAAAATGAAACCAGACATTTCAAGAGGATTGCCACCCTATATTTTGTATAAAAAATGAAGTAGATACCTTTAACCGACAAGTTTATGTTTTTGTCAATTTAAACAAATATTGCCTACCATTTATTTGGTCAGGCACAGTTTCAAACTTACGAATTTTTATTTTTATTTTTCGATCAAAAAATAGTATTTAAGGGTTCTTTTTAATGCTAAGTTCAAATCTGATGTCGTTTCTTGTGAAAAAAGTATTTAACGTAGTTCCAATAATATTTTTAAATTAATATTAATATTTTTAATATATTTTTAAATATAAAAAAATTATATTTTTTGTTTTTATTGGATAAACGTTTTTCAATGTTTTTGAAGGTGCTGAATTAGAATATGACGTCAATTTTTGGGTAAAAAATCTATAGAGGCAGTTCGTACTCCTAGTAAATCAAAATATATTAATTTAAATTAGTTTAGGTAATTATTTGCCTATTGTTAGCACACTTGTTATTAATACCACAAGAGGGACGTAACACACACACACACACACACTCACACATGAAACCCGAAGTGAAGGAGCGAAATCTATACGTAGGTCCTATGCGGGTTCGACGATTTCAGTCAAGTCGATATCGTTACCATTTATAGTGCTCGGGGGCAAAATGGACGGAATTATGAACTCCTTTGTAAAATATTTGGTCCCATTACTTCCAGGAGCTCCTATTTTTTCTTTGAAATATTATCGGATAAATAAAAGGAAATACGAACTGCTTGTTAAAGATTTGTCTCCCGCTAACTTGAGTCTCTTTTATTATTATATATAGAGTTACATAAGCTCTCCAGATGTCGTAGTTGGCAAAAACTATGGTAGGGCAACAGTAGCGGCTTTTGCCGATGATATTGCCATTACCAGCAGCAGCATGAACCCCACAAGAGCACTACGCCAAGCCGAAACTGCCTGCACAGAGATTACTCAACGGCTGAACTCACTTAACATCCAAGTAAACCCAGCTAAAACGGACTGCGTAGTATTCTCACACCAGCGTGGGAAAAAGACCGCACTTCCGAAGACACTGCGAGTGGCAGACACCACCATTGCCCCCTCTAACTGTATCGTTTACTTGGGTGTCACTTTGGATAGAGGGCTGAAATTCTCAGCTCACTGTTACAGGGCGCACCGCAAGGTGAGGAAAAGATCTTACCGTCTCCACCACCTCCTCTCCTCTCCAGCACTTTCCCTGCGACTGAAATTTTGCATCTACAAAAGCATGTTGAGGCCTGCACTCCTGTATGGTGCCCCTCTTCTCACCCGCCTTTCTGACGGAACTAGACGGCATCTGCAGCGATTCCAGGACTCAATCCTTAAGAAGATTGTAAAAAACGACTTCCTTGAAGAAAAAGAAGCCAGAAGACTTACACGAGATCTTCAACCTCCCGACGGTCCCGGAATTCATCCAGCGCCGGCATGTCAAGTTTCTGGACTCTCTTCAGTTTCTGACAAACCCCCTGTTCAGAACCTTGACACCAGCGCCACCACCGGTCCGCTGGCAACTAACAACCGGACCGTAACCAAGACATACCAACGGGCAAATCAGAACCCACTGGCCACTGGTCAAAAATGTGACAATAAAGACACTTCTCTTTTAAGTCGTAAGTGTAAATAGTTTTAAGTTTTCTTTACTACATGATTTAGGTGAGCCCCATCACCTAAACATACTCTTTCTGAAACCCACAGATCAAGATATCATCACAAACTTCCTGTTGGCCTTACAGTGTACCCAGTACAGAAAAAGGCCAAACATCCCTAGAAATTCCTAAATTCCATCCAACTCAAGAAATCATCCAACAGGGGCTAGGAAAAAAAAAAAAAAAAAAAAAAAAAAAAAAAAAAAAAAAAAAAAATCCAGATGTGGGCAATATTTCCTCAGATCATATTTTTACAAAATTACTATAACCTATTGTATTTGTTTGTTAACAACATGATCTAGTAGATAACTTACATTGTATTATATGTTGAAGATTTACATTATTTCTTGAATAATACTGATTTTTAAAAGGTTTGTTTTTCCTTTTTCCCTCTCATATTGATTATTTTTTAATTGCTGTTTACAACAGAATCGATTTTTTTTGGAACCGCTACTTTGTATTAAGAATCGAAAAAAAAAATCAGAATATCGAGAATCTGTTATACAAAGTATATTTCAAGGAACCAGAAAGGAAATTCAATGAGCCCAGACAAACCTACTTGCAGACCTTTATCACGAACACCAATGACATTGCCAGTGTTGAAAATATTTTAAATATTCCTGATATTGAAAAAAACAAAATATTATTTATAATTCTTCATAAGGTATAGTTGACTGTGAAGTATTAGTAGATTCTTGGGGTAGGCAGTCATAGATACACAGCAAATCAAAATAAAATTGTTTTTATTTTAATTGTTATTACCGACGCATATTTTTAAAAACGCCTAATCTAGGTGGACATTAAGAAAAATTTTCATGTTAAAAGAGCATTGAATGGACTTTCTAATGTTATCAAGAGATGGTTGAGGAGATATAAACAGCAATGAGAATAAGATTTGGTGGATTAACACTAGAGTATACACACATTTTGTTCCAAAAAAAAAACAGGTTGTTCTCAGATCAGTATCACCTCAAAGGTGCTGTGTTTGATGTGTGGGTGGCCATGACACCCTGAAAAATTGTCTGAGGTCAAAAGGCATTGCTGTTGAGGTCACTCAGGAATTAGTTATGAAAATTCGTTCTCGGTGGGTCCAATGTCGTCAAAAATTTTTAAACGAAATTCCGTTTGGCTGAAGGGAATCTTGATAGATACCGAGGCACTTGCCCTTGGTCCAAGTAGCAGTAAATCTCGTACTACCAAAGCATTTAGAGTTCTGAGGGAAAAAACAAAAAAAAGCGACAAATTCAACATTTTTTGGACAATTATTCCTACGAGGAGCTGCACGCCTCAGCTTGTACCCAGCTTTATTCACCTGACCCATATATTTTAACTTAGTCAATTAATAAAAGCAGTGCTTTGTTGCCTTCTGATCCTATTGGGAGTTGGAATTAATTTTAAAGGATTGATAAGAGATGGTATTACTAGTCTCTAATCCCATCGGGCCAACTTGTTGCTATATTCATGTTGAAGCGTCATCATTTACCTTTGATTTTCAGTAGGTGTCATTTCTCTAAAGTGTGAACAACATTATTTTTTTGCTCTTTAAACAATGTCAACTTTTGTGCCAAGTAAGACGAATTTGCGGGAAGCTTTGCTTTTCTGCTTTCATTTGAAGAAAAAAGCAGCTGAAGCCCATCGGTTAGTTTGCAAGGCTTATGGGGACTATGCTCCATCGATTTCCACTTGTGAGTACTGGTTTCGGAGGTTTAAAAATGGTGATTTTGACACGGATGACAAGGAACGCCCTGGCCAGCCGAAGAAGTTTGAAGATGAAGAATTAGAGGCATTACTCAATTAAGACTCGTGTCAAACCCTTCAAGAATTGTCTGAGTCATTAGGAGTCGACTTGTCAACAGTCGGCAAATGCATCAAAGCAATAGGAATGATTCATAAGCAAGGACGTTGGGTTCCGTACGAATTGAAGCCGAGAGAAATTGAGAGGCGATTTTTCACCTGTGAACAACTGCTCCAACGTCAAAAAAGAAAGTTTTTTTTGCACCGTATTGTCACTGGCGATGAAAAATGGACCAGATGGGCGTGGTCTATTATGAGCTGCTGAAACCGAATGAAACGATCACGGGAGACCTCTACCGAACTCAGTTGATGCGTTTGAGCCGTGCACTGAAGGAAAAAAACGGCCGCTATTTGGGGAAAGGCACGACAAGGTAATCTTGCAACATGACAACGCTCGGCCGCATGTTGCTAAACCGGTCAAAACATACCTGGAAACGCTGAAATGGGAGGTCCTATCCCACCCGCCGTATTCTCCAGACATTGTTCCTTCTGACTACTACTTGTTTCGAAGCATGACACACGACCTGACAGACCAGCGGTTCACTTCTTATGAAGATTGCAAAAAATGGGTGGATTCATGGATAGCCTCAAAAGACGAAGCCTTCTTCCGAGCTGGTCTCCGTAAATTGCCAGAAAGATAGGAAAAAGTAGTCGCTAGCGATGGGCAATACTTTGAATAATATACATTGTACCATTTTTTCTAAATAAGTGCTCAAAAATCGAAAAAAATCCTTTAAAATTAATTCCAACTCCCAATAATAATAAATGTTTCCCCGATGAATTATGGATATTGCCTTTATGTAAGTTACTGTCTTTACTGTTATACATTTATTTTTTTCATACTTATGTTTGTTGGTGTGTGTTTTTCATATATTTTCTACAATTTAGTCATGCCTTTTTGTTTGTTGTATTTTCTTCTAGTCCTGATGAAGGCTTGCAATGCAATTCGAAACGTCGGCATTAACAATTAAAATAAAAACAATTTTATTTTAATCTGCTGAGCATCTATGACTGCCTACCCCAACTATCTACATCTCTCTATTATTTATAATTATATCTGTTAAATGTCTATACAAATAAAAACCCGTATTTAAAATTTTTATATGTATCTATAAAAATTTGTATAAACTTACCAGTTCATTAGTGTACTTATATAGTTAAACGACAGAACTCCTCCTTATATTTATTTTTTCTATAATTTATTATTAGATTTATTCATGTATTTGTATGTAAAAAGTGTATTTTTATTTCATATTCTTTCCCATTATGTAAATAAATTTATAATTGTCTGAGAATGCACCAGACTCACAATTGTACGAGAATTGTCTTTTATAAATAAAACGATTATCTGTCTATTTCAAGGAACTGATCAATACCCCGACATTAGTATTGTGATAACTGATTATGTCTTTATTATATATCAATTCTTTTATCTTCTTCTTGTTTGAAAGGATTCTTCTTCCGTTAAGCCATACTTTCAGCTACATCTCTCCTTCTCCCCTCTGCGTCCCATTCATAAACAATTTTGGGGATTTTTCTATTCTCCATTCTTTTAATATGGCCGAACCATCTCAGTCTCCTTCCCTCCATTTCCTCCAGAATATTTCTTTTCCATTCTTTCTCTTATGATCTCATTCTGGATTCGTTGAATCCTTGAATTCTTGCTGAATTCCAAAAATCCAAATCCAAAATGTTTTTTTATTTTTTTATTTTTTTTAAATTCACAATATCTGGAAAGCGGAGATCTTAAGCTATTTTTGAAGCATATCTTTAGTCACGCACGCTTTTAGGTGACATGTTATAGTTGCCATCATTCTTAGGTGGAGTTAACGGCAAAAGTGAGGTCTATGTTCATTATCATTGGGTTTTAAACCTTACATTGAAAATATAATAAAATAAATCCTAAATAATAATAGTAAATAAATAAATGTAATAACATAAAATCCTTTATCTGGTGTCATCTGCAACGGATTGGAATAGAAAGGTAAGGCCTGCGGCATTTTTCTTCATTTTTGATCTAGTTTCACCCATTTTTTTTTTTTACACGAAGAGGTACTCACCCTATATTTATAATTAGGAAAAAGTTATGTAACTATTTGGAAAATTACACTAGAAATATTCCAGGAACTTATAATGCGATGTATAATTTTATTTAGCGGAATACCACGACTATACAAATATTTGACTTTCTTTTAGTAAATCTGCGATTTGTTTATAAAAACATGCGAGCAATCCTTCGTAATACTGTGACATCCTCTCTAATATGAGTTTTTTGATGATCGTTTCTCTCCTCTGCTCAAAATAATGTTTTACTTTGTAAACATTTTAATGGTTCATTATAATATAATCAATTAGGTTTATTCTACCAAATTTGTAATTAATTAATTAATGGTCCTAGTTTAAAATGAATTTTGACAATTAGGGTAATTGACAGAATGACCCATCCACGAAGTATTTATATTTTACCCTCAAGCGAAACATATCAGATATAACAATGGTGAAGTGATTTGTATTGTATGACATGAGAGTGTAATTTGCTGTGGTTGGATCCTCATCGAATGATAACAAATAGATGTCATCAGCACAGGTTGTGAGGATAGTATGTATTAGGATAGTATTGTGTCAGCTGTATTCGCAGTGTTGCACTTAGAATCCTACTGCAAAGGATAGCAAATCACTATTGAAAGGAGAACAAGTATCCCGTATAAATAATAAAATTAATTATTCTTTCAGAAAGATGAGGACGGATAATGAGAAAATATTATTGACTCTTTCCAACTCAATATTTCCACTGAAGGAAGCTCAAGATGATTCAAAAAACATTAGATTAGAGTGTGCAATATAAAATGGCGAATAGTTAGCGTCACTGCTGAAACGCTGTTCTTTCATCGTTGATTTGAATGCTGGCGTGGGCCGACCAGTTCTTTAGACCACCGCACAGTGGGCCAAATGAGCAAAATACTGCTTAAAATACATTTTTTTTAAAGTTACTTTTTCCGTTAAATTTGTGGCAAATATCTGTTTACAATACCTTAAGGCTAATAGAGCTTGAGTTTCAGAGAGTTTTGTTGATTACTTTACAATGGGGAGCCTTCAGAGTAAAAAATGGCGAAAAAAAGTAAATTTATTTTTAATAAATTTTCATTATTAATCGTCATTATTTTATTTCAATTTCTGTATTAACATATTGTTTTCTATCGTTTCAAACTTGGTGGAGTACAAACTGAGATGATTTTGAAAATTAACTAGGCCAAATTTTGACTTTTTGATTTTCCGATTATTATACATCCCACAGTTTTTGTTTCTCTTTAATTCCAACGCTAAACCCTTCTTAGAGGTGTATAAAAACATACTATACAATGATTAGCTGCGTCCACTTGCGACCTTAACTGCCAGAGCTCGCTAACATATTTTGCAACTGTGAGTTGTCAGGAGAGTGGTCAAATGATGAATTATTAACCTTATGATTAATTCCTCATTTTATAGATATGTCCTGTATGTACTGATCTTGGATTATCATTGCTGATGATGTGCAAAATAACGTTCCAACATTTTTCGAGTAGTAATAGAAAACTAGTAGGAAAGTAAAGTTTTACTAACCAACTCAAAATAATAATAAAAAAAAATAAAAAAATAAAATAAGCGTGTCTTATTCTATTTGGAAAATAAATTATCATATACTGGCTAAATACAAATCCTAACTCATTTCTAGATACCTCACCGAATTCTCCGTGAAAAACTAGTAATAGAAACCCACTTGGTTTTGAAAAAAACATATCAACAACGAAAATGAATGATTTTTACAGATATATTTCCTCAAATAATTTTTTTTTTGTTTTATCATGCCATCCAATTGGTTTGAGGGATGTTAATATTAAACCTCTTTACTAAACTTAGGAGTGTGTGAAATTTCAAGTTTATAGATATATTTTTCAAAGATTTATTGAATTTTAAACACTTTTTTGTGCTTTTGCCCCACTGTGCACCGCCCGTATCTTCTTGAGAATTGTTTTCATTGAAGCCATCTAGTAGTCCAGTAAAATAAGGGTTTGCCGAAGAAAACACTGCCGGACTTTTATTCTTAACGAAACTCTAGGTTTTTTGGGGTGCTGAATCTTAAACTTGCTACCACGGCAGACCTCGGCTACATCAAAATCGCCCAAAATACCGGTTATTTTTGTTTTTTTACCTGTTACATGAAGGCATAGCTTTTTACCAAGTAACTCTTAAAATATTAATTGTAGCTGAAATTATAAACTGCGAAATGAAAAAAAAACTACTCCGAAATCGGACCATTTACCGCAAGGATATGGTCTTGGGAAAAAAGGGTAGGAATTGGACAACTGGCGTCCTTTTTTAACTATAACTCCGAAACTATTTGTCCGATTAAAAATTAATTTTTTTCAAAGTGGGAGTGGCCGCCATTTGGCCAATTTCTACACTTTTTCCTAGACCATATCTCTGTGGTAAATGGTCCGATTTCGGGGTATTTTTTTTTTCATTTCGTAGGTAATAATTTCAGCTACAATTTATATTTTATGACTTTCTTCGAAAAAAGCTTCGTCTTTGTGTTATTGTTAAAAAAACGAAAATAACCGGTATTTTCGTGTTTTTTTTTTTTTTTTTTTTTTTTTTTTTTTTTTTTTTTTTTTTTTTTTTTTTTATTTTTTTTTTTTTTTTTTTTTTTTAAGATTTTGGGTATGAAGCCGACGTCTGCCTTGGAAAATTTCAGATTCGGATTCAGCACACCCAAAAAATAAAAATCCGTTGAGAATAAAATTTCGGCAGTTTTTTCTTGAAAACGGACTTTCGGAGCCTTATTTTCCTGGGCTCAAGATCGACATCTCGTTGTGGCTGTGACCAGTCATATTCGTCCCACTCCCCCTCTTAGCCTCACTCATTAACAATATCGTGTTTTGTTATTTCATTTATATTTTGTTTTTCTAATTGGGTATAATTTTCATAATTTTGAATTAATAGGTCAATTAAAGTTTTAATTTTAAAGAGTTTCAATAATCATTTAGTTCTTTTGTTATTTAATCCATTGCCTTGTAAATAGTATTAATGTTTGTTTTGTTAATAGAAATATATTTTTTATAGGAAACATTAGTTCATTACTATTTTTTATTTGTCTATTTTATATTAGTTTTTTTGGAGCCTCATTCAAAAGACCCTGTCAATTTTGCGTGGGTCCCAGCTGTATCCACGGTTTCCAGAAGTTTACTTTGGTTCATCATTCCTAGTTCCGATTCTTCTAACGAATCAAGAATCGTTGGAATCAATATTCGACACATCTATACTTAATTTGATAGAATGGAGACAGTTACCATTTTTTTCGCTAGGCTCCCAAGTTAATACGCCTGTCGTCTTTCCAATAGCGAATGTTTCATTTCATTTTCTATTTCTTTGGCCTTTAGACTTTTAATAATGATTAATTCAACAAAAGTCGAAATATAATTTGATATTTTCATTCCCACAAAATAATGTCTCTGAAAATGGGTGAACAGTATGAAGGGTTGCCGGCAATATTCCTAAAATTCATAAATTCCCTGGAATTTATGATTAATTAACAAGATAACTCAAAAAAATGTAAATAGATAATATAGTATATAGGTAAAATCAGTAATTATATGGTTAAATCAAACTCAAAAACTGAAATACATTTTAAAATAAAATTATAATTAAAAAAAATTGCTGGGAATTTATAATTTTAAAAGCGAAATTAATAGTTCAATGTGGTAATTATGAGATAAAATAAAACACAAACACTCCTATATGTTTAAAATGTATTTATTATTGATTAAATAAAAATTACTAGAAGCAATTCTGTTTCTAGGTCTCCTAGTCACTTTCACTCACAATAGGTTCAGGTTTTTGGATCTGGACTTAAACTCCTTGTTATAAATAATCACATTTTTATGTTTTAAAGGTCAAATAATTAAGTAATTATTATATTAGCCTTCAATTATCCTCTTGTTTATTAAAAATTTAATTTTCTAAATAGTGTGGCAATATTGACAATCATCTGCTTGATAATTGCAATTTTTTTTTTTTTTTAATAACAATTTATTGAAATTACAACTGTACAATATTTATGTAAGTAAATCTGCTGTTAACTATTACAATAACGTGACAAAACTTGAAAAGAACTACTCATCAGTAGCACTTTAATAAAAATTCTACACTAGAAGGTCTCTGGGCCATCTTCTTTTCAGACGCCTCGGAGGATTATCAGAAATGGTGTGGGAAGCAAGTTGTTAACTTAGGGGATTTGAGTGATTACGGAGCTTACTATGAAAGAATTGATATCTGGTTTGGGCTAAATCAGGAACATTAAGATCTTGATGGATTATTGGTGACAAATTAAGGTTGATTGAGGATTTTTCGAAGGATTTTGGATTGTAAGGATTGGATACGAGATGAATTGGATGGTTTAGTGAAGCCCCAAAGCTCAACTCCGTACGTCCATATAGGTCTAAACACAGTCACGTACGAGTATATTAGTCTTTTCTTATTAATTGGGGGCTTTGAACGTTTGTCTAGTAAATGTTGAAGTAGTCTGTAACGACGAGCAGTTTCTTGTCGTTTTAGTCTTGTTTGTGGATTCCAAGTTAGACGTTTGTCCATGTGGAGTTCAGGTAGCGGATCTGTTCAACAGGGATTAGTGGAATATCATTAAAGGATACTGTAGGACAGGAAGTCGTGGGTTAACGACGGAGGATAAAGGTGAGATTTTTTTGGATTTATTTTTATTCTCCATTTTTCACACCATTCTTGAAGGGTTAGGGTATGGGATTGGAGTGTTTAAGAGACAATGAAGGGATCATTTTTTACTGATAACACACATGTGTCATCAGCGTAAGTGGTGAGGACAGTGGTAGGATGAGTTGGGATGTCAGCAATTACAAATGGTAAAGTTGAAAAAACATAAAGAAACAGGGAATAAATAAAAATAATTTAAATATAATATATAATATATAATATATATATATATATATATATATATATATATATATATATATATATGTATATATATATATATATATAATAAATTTTTTGAATATTTTAGACCTAGGATGTTTGAATACGAGGTCCAAGAAAACATTGCTTGGTTATGAAATGCTTACGATTTTAATAATGGTTTAGAAACCAAAAAACCATCTAGCTTAGTTCTATAAATTCCCACGATATTGTTTATACTGAAATTAATGCATGGAATGATAATTCTTCGATTTAAATGTATGAATTTACTTAGGCTAGTTTTAAGGTTCTTTAACTGTTAGTGTTTAAACATTCAAAATCTAAAACGTTTTATAAATTCCCAAGTCTTGGAAATCTTCCCGGGCAAGAAATATTACCGGCAATATTCCCATTTTATAAGTTCCCTCCCACTGGGAATATTCCCTGCCCACATCACTAATGCAGAGGTAAAATATCGGAAAAGAAAACGGTGAGATTGTATCAGAAATCTCCTTTTGTGCTCTTATGAATGTAAACCGCGACCACAGAAGCACAATGAAAGGGCGGCTGAGTGGAAGTTAAAGCCCAGGAGCAGGAGTAGAGCACAATTCCATGAATTCATAATCTGGTCGAAGAGTAACACGGAAAGGCTCATGGGAAATTAAAAGAACTTGCTCATAACAAAGGGCACTGCCACATATATCTCTGTACTGAGGACGTTGAAGGGGTGGGGGGGAGTTATACAAAAAGTTGTTGCAAAATTTTTGAGACGTATATGTTCTCTGATGAAAAATAGACTAGGTCGCTTCAGTCGATGCTGTTTACACGTTCAGTTCTGCTTGCACAGTTCTGAAGTGTAAACCTCTCTGTTTCGTTGAAAATGGAAAATTGCGACGAAGAAATATTAATTCTCGCCACGGACAACTATGGTATAATATCCTTCTGCCGTTTTTTAAAATTATTAAATCCTGAAAGATTTCAAAATAGTATCCTTAAGGACAAAAAAATAATTTTTAGAAAAAAAACAAAACCGACTTCAAAATTAAACCTACATCAACAAACTTGAACTAAAAAATAAAAAATAATATTTTAATTGCTTAGGAACAAAAACCATTAAATGACAATCAACGAAATAATCGACACTTATATACCTATTCAAAATTTATGATCAGTTATCTTTGAAGTCGGTGCAAGCCAGGAAGGGCAGTTTAATCCTGTCTTTACAATAAACTTTCGAATGGCCGGAGACAGCGGTGTGGTGGCGAAGAAAAAGTGGGAGGATCTTTACAATTACAATGTCTTTTCAAATTCTGTTTGTTTTGGTTGGCACCGACTCCAAAAATAAATGATCATAAATTGTGAATAGGTATATAAGTGTCGATTATTTCGTTGATTGTCATTTAATGGTTTTGGTTCCTAAGCAATTAAAATATTATTTTTTATTTTTTAGTTCAAGTTTGCTTATGTAGGTTTAATCTTGAAGTCGGTTTTTTTTTTTTTTTTTTTTTTTTTTTTTTTAATTATTTTTATTTTTTACTTTTTAGTGGTGAGTGTATTTTTGTTTATATAGTCAATTCTCGATCTTCAAGCTACCCTGAAAAATAGTTCGACTTACTGAACAAAGAATTATCGAGGTTATCATTCCACTTATATGCATGTAAATGGGAAAATTGAACACAAAATTGTAGTTGAAATCATCACGTACATTTTCGTTAATGGGAATGTTGTTTGTACATACATATAAAATCATTGATACAGAAAATTAAATACCAGGTACCAATTTATGATATAACTTTCAACTGAATTGCGCTTTTTTCTGAGTGTGCCTAAAAGTTATCTTACCGCCTTTTACCAGTGGCGATCTTTTCTTTTTTATTCTTTAGGACGGTTGAAAGAGAACTACGCGGAATTCGGACTATCTCTGAAGTATGCCTTACCGGTCTAAAACAGAATCATCAAAATTAAGAATTGACGGAGATTCTCAAAAATACAGACGAGTTGAGAACCTCCTCTTTTTTGAAGTCGGTTGAAAACTAAAACGACAATAATGGCGGAATATCCTAGGGTTGGGCGATAGTCGATTGTTACTATCGATATATTGATAGGTCATGCCTATCGATGGTCACTATCGACAGTGTCGACTATCGATAGATCTCTTCTACTATCTCAAGTTTTGAGACTTTCGGAATTATGCTGATCTGCCTCTGTCCAATGTCGAGTTCTTTTGAAATGAAATTCGGAATTCATAGAGCTCAAGGGTTCATTCAAAGACTAAGCCAAAGGAAAGCAGATTCTTGAAATTAACTATTTCGTTTCTTTTCTGAAGATTTGATATGTTCATCTCATTATTATTGTAACCATGTAAATTGTAAATACCTTTTTCAAATTAAATTAAATTAAATTAGTTTTTTTCTCTTATCTTTATGATATAATCTTATAATTTATTATCCTGAAAATTTCAAATAGTAAGTAGATAATTGAATTTAATTAAATTGGTTGAAATTTTTTATTGAATAGCTTTGGATAACAATCGATAGTTCTCAAATTATTGTATCGGCCTATCTATAGTGCTAACTATCGACTATCGCCCAACCCTAGAATATCCTTTGGATAACTTAAAAGTCGTTAAATCCTGGGGAACTCAATATAGTACCCTTAAGGACGAAAGCTAATATATATTTTGCTAAGGATTAGCCTTCCACTATCTAAAAATAGAATCCTTAAAGATTAAAAATAATAAAATCGTTAAATCCTGAAAGATTTCACCTATACATGCTACGTACCATTGTACGTTTTGTCGGACAGGAAAAAATCCTATCCAATAAATCGTGGAGTGTAAACTGCAAAACGTTCGCCTTGTCGAATCGAAATTTCTTCAATTCTTTCTTGTAAATCGATCTCAACGAGTCTCTTTATTAGCCATCGTGTTTATTTCTTTGTATTTTTTTTTTTATAAGTTCCTTATATGCGAAGTTCTATAGTATTTTTTTTTTTTACTTGCTACAAACACGGAAACCTTTTATACATTTCAATTAATTGCAAGTCTAACACATTATTAGGTTGTTATAGGGGAAAAGAAAACGGACTGTACTGTAGCTAGCCATGAACTGAGCCAAAATCGCTCTGAAAATATTGTCTACTTGTTACGCTTTGTCCTATCAGTTCTCGCAAAATGATGCTTCTCCCATCAGTTCTTCAACCTGACCTTGGATTTCATTTCGATCCGACCAGACGTACGTTTCGCTGTTTACACGCCACATCTTAGGCTTGTTTTATATTATCCGGCGCGACACGTAGTGTATCAGACACGGCACGGTCAAACAAATACCTGGTGTATTCATATTATCAGGCACGGGTTCCAGCACGGGCCGGGAGCACAGGCGAAGCGGAGATTTTTTTTTTTTTAATGACTTTTTGTTTATAGTATTTTTCATTCTAGTGTTTAGTCATTAGGTTTAGTCCAGTTTTTATTTGTCAACAAAAAGATAAAAAAAGTCAAAAAGCATGCACTAAATGTAGAAAACCTACACATATGGAGTAAAATTTATACAAATTGTTTTGATTAGAAATTGCATATGTTAAATGGTTTTTATATTCTTATATTAATATAAAATGTTCAATGTGTTACTCATTACGCACTCAAGTTTTTCAACATCCAGTTTTGCAAAAAAAAAAAAAAATTGAACACAGAAATTGAACTGGAACGGGGCAAAGTCAGTGCAGTACTGCACTGTCGGAGTCGAAAAGTATACTACGAAAAAGACACGTTAAGATACGGGCCGGCTCCGACAAAATATTCTTTTCGATAAATGTCTTAAGGTCTTGTCTGAAACGTGCCGTGTCTTGCCGGATCCGCTCCAGCTACATATACGCAGGCACTATAAAACTAAATATACTAATATTTGTCTTGTCTGAAACGCTACGGTCCGCTACGTGTCGTGCCGGATAATATAAAATAACCTTCATTGGATAAGATTTGTCCTGTCGGACAAAATTTACAATAAGATGTAGCGTGTAAACCGGCCTTTAACGACGAAAAATAATATATATATGAGAGTAAGGTTGTCCATTCGCCATATTAAAACAGTACCTTAGGATGAAAACTAATGAAATCGTTCAAACCTGGAAGATTAAAAAAAAAAAAAAAATAGTACCCTCAAGGACAAAAACTTATTAGTGAGGAAGGAGAGTGGCCAAGAATCTTACACATTCGACCAAAATATAGTATGGAACAGGTGGTCACCTGTATGTCCTAGGCTTGACCATTGTTTACACAGCTTATGTCAACACACGAACCTCAAGTCGAATTTCTGTTCCGACAGATTTTACACAAGCCAAACGTTTTAGCTTGAACTGCACAAACTGGCTTGTGGAAGCCTATTTGCTCGAATGACATGAACGTGTAAACCGGCCTTTAGTGATCAATTTTCACCTATGAAAATTATTCGTAAGAGTAAAATAACATTTTTAATCTCCAGTACTAGTTGCTAGTTCTTAATTTTAAATCATAAATGAAAAAATGAAATTATAAAATAAATGGTAATTGCGATTTTATTTCTCGAAACCGGCCAAAATTTGATATAAAATTTTAACAATTTTATTTAGGAATGTTCCTATTTGAGGTTGATAGACTGATAACAGAATAAAATATCATCTTGACTGAGCACTTTTACAAATTGCTTTTCATTGCTGACGTTTCATTGGGCATTGTTTTGTTTTTTGCTATAACCATATGCTATATAATATGTATACTATTATATAAGAAGACAAGACATTTTTCGTTTGTGATCACAAACCAAGAAAGCTACAGAACCAATCTACACCAAATTTTAACCCCAAAACATCTTCATATTCCTAGGAAGGTTAAGCAATAATAGAATCTACTAATTTTCAATTCATTTGTTATTTAAAAAAGCGATAATAATTGGATAACTTTAATGTTTAAAAATTAACCTATACTTGGTTAGGGCCATTCTACAAGAGAGGTTACAATGTAGTCCAGTAAAATAAGGGTTTGCCTTATACACATTTAGTACGCATATATATGTTTACAAAACATACACATTTAGCGTGCTAGCTTGGGTGGTTTAAAGGATTTATTATAATTTATATATACAGCATCTGATAGTGAATTTAATCAGCTGCGAGATAGAAAAAAGAAATTTGGGATCGATCAAATATTTAAGGAGTTAGAGCGACAAATGTGCCAAAAAACACTTGGATTTTACAACAGTACGTTTTTATTAGCGAGCTGGCATGTAAATTTTATGGGGTTTGATTAAAACTTCATTTATAGATTCTTATAATAAATTTAATAAGCTTTAAGATGAAAAAAAGTAATGTTGTATTGGACAAATAGTTTCAGAGTTATAGCCAAAAGAGTATGACAAACGTGTTTTCGCGGAGCTGTGGGACTGACGGCAAGTTGGCCGATTTCTCCATTTTTTCCGATTTCGGATTTCTTTTTTTCATTATGTAGGTACTAGTTCCAGCTACAATTAATATGTGATGACTTTCTTCAAAAAAACAAAAATAACGGGGTTTTTTTTTGGCGGTTTTAGCGATTTTGAATATGAAGCCGATGGTTGCCGTGGTAGCAAACTTCAGATTCGGATTCAGCACCCCAAAAAACATAAAGATCCGTTGAGAATAAAAGTTCCGCAGTTTTTTCTTGAAAACGGCCTTTTGGAGCCTTATTTTACTGGAATATAGTTTCACAAAAAAATTTTCAAAAAGGATTTAGAAAAAAAATTATTAGCTTTAATTTGATACCTTAACTGTACCTGTAGACCAAACGCTATTTTTAAAGAAATTGGAAGATGGGGAAATCGGATTAGTAGGAAAACTAACATAGCGTAAGATGTAAACATTTTACTTAATAAACGTTCATGGTCTAATAATAATGTTGCTTTACTTGTTGATTCCAAAATATTATACAAACACCTTGTTATTTATCACATCTTGATCAATTCCTTCTGTCAGTTCCCTCACAATCCCACCTACCGGATTCATGATGGATGGCTAGATGGATGAATATTGATGGCCATTCAATATTTTGTAGTCCGTAATACCGCATTCAGCTTATCTGTTAGGATTACAGCCACGATGGAGGAAACATTGACTGGCTAATAATTAATTGCGATTTGAGTCAATCTATATGTGCCATATGAAAAAAGTAATGCTTAGATGCATTTACACCAACCGAGCATTGTTTGCGAACTTTTTTTGAAAGTTCTCTAGCTTTTAACCAAGTTCCTAACAAAACTCCCGAATCTAATCTCGTGGTTAAACTAAGGGTGGCCAACTTGGTGTCGCCCAAATGAGGTCCTTACGCCATCATAAAACAGCATCCTTAAGGACAAAAAATAATTTTAATTGTGAAAGGATAGTGGCCAGGTATGTATTTAGGCCTCAAAAAATCGTCAGATCCTGGCAGGATTCTATTTTTGTTTTATTTTTTAAAGATCCAACGATTTCATCGATTTTAAGATGGTGGAAGGATATTCCGCCATTGTTGTCCTTTTAAGGATTCTGTTTTGAAATATTTGACTATTTTAAGGTTTGTACTAAATTGGTACAATATAGAACAGTGGCAGTGGGGTTTCGGGGTAGATTAAGAGATGGCTCCTGGTATAAAGACACTGTTTTTTCAGATCTGCCATCCTTGGCCACTCTCTCCTTCCACGATTACAACTAGTTTTCATCCTTAAGGATGCTTTTTTAAGATGGCGGAAGGACATCTTTGGTCGAAATATATATATTAGTTTTCATGCTTAAAGATTATTTTTTTTTTCAAGATTTAACGATTTTATTGCCATACGAATGCTGTTTCGAAATATTACAGGATTTAAAGGTTTTTAAGATGGCAGATTGATATTCCGTCGTACGGGGGGGGGGGGGGGGGGGGGGGGTGAGGAAGCTACAAACACTGATTCCCTTTGATGATTCGTCAGTTTACCGATAAATAGCGGTAACACACGGTTCTTGGACAGGGTTCGCAAACCCTGTTCGGCTCGGGCGAGTGTTAACACGAACTGAACGTTTGCGAACAGTGTTAGCAAATAATGCTCGGTTGGTGTAAATGCACCTTAAAACAAATAGTTTTAGTATTACAAATAGTTATCTTTGTAAACATCTTTATAATAGTCTTCTAATGGTACTAGAAAAAAAAATAATAATCATTTTTGTTGTTATGACAACAAACGAAAATCAATGTGTGTGTGTTGTGTGTGTGTGTGTGTGTATTCTAAAAATATTTTGGTAACCACTGTCTTGCATTGTTTACATAGTAGGAGAAAGGATGCCTGTACGTAGTACAGTTTTTTTGTTGTTTTTTTTTTATTCCTCGACATTTCTACCTTTATGTATTATTTAATACCTGGTAATGTATTATTTTACAGCTTAAGTAGCGTCATTGTGATCAAACTCAAACGTCCTGCATCCATTTGAATATCATAAATGTATCAGTGACTATACAGTTTATTTGGAAATTCGCTGAAAATCAAATTTTTACTTTAATGAAACTTCAAACTTTATCGTGAACAAATGTTTATTATCAAGAGCTTGGGTTTCTAAAGATGACTTTGTCGATTCGATCGTTCTATATTATAGCCCTAGCAGGCCAATACGGTACCCAAACTTTTGGGATTCTGTAGGTGTTGAAACCACCTGAAGCAGAAAAGAAATCTACAAAAGTTACCAAACCACAGAAAAAATTTCAATCATGAGTCCGGCCAAAAATAATTTTTTTTTTTTTTTTTTTGATAATAATAATGTTTTGTTCTTTTGTGCGTATATCTTTTAAGTGATGTTTTATTATAATTACCGATTTCTCGGATAAGTGAATTTTCCGAAATTGTTGTTTCCAAAGTAAGTTTTTTTTTTTGATCGTGGATGTGAAGTTGGATAGGGATAAGGTTGAGGTCTTGAAGCATTGTTGATATTTTTGTTTATCGAGGGTAATCATTTATTATCTTCGTACACAAGTTTGGTATCCTTTCGTGTTTGCGGTAGTTGGTTGTACAAGTTGAGCCCCACACTGCTGAGGCATATGTAATCTGGGATCCAATAACTGTTTTATACAATATAAGTTTATTTTTAGGGCTTAATTTAGATTTTTTTTTAGTTTGTCTGCTTTATCGTTTATGTGGACTGTGTAAGTTAAGGATCTGTCTAACGTTAACCCAAGGTATTTTACTGATTTGGACAAAGGGATTTTTTCTCCGTTTAAAGTAATATGTTCGCCTATGCTTGGCTTTCGTTTAGTGAAAATAATGGCTTCTGATTTACTTTTATTTATCTTCAGTTTCCACGTTTGGCAGTATTTACTGATTTCTTTGAGAGTTTGAACTAAAAATAATAATTTACCTCGCTTTAATAACAGGCAATGATATTGAAAGAATCACAAATGTTGAGTACATCAAATTAAATTGCTTTCGAACAAGATGGCATTGCCACAACTTTATTATTGATAGGACATAAGGAAATTAATTTTTTTTTTTCTAATTTAATTTTATCGAATTATCAACATTTAGGATAGAACTTCTTTTTTTTTTTTATTTAGTTAATGTTTCAACCGCCATTTAAGGAGTTTTGTTACTTTCACTGGTCTCCTTAAGTGCGACGTGTCCAGCCCAACGGAGCCTTTTTATCTTTCACAGTTCCTCCACAATTTATTGGAAAGTATTGATCGGAATATTATCCTTAGTAATCTGCGTTAGATTCTCATAAGAGTGAGCTCTTGTATTTTAGTAGCACTCTGTGTATATACTCTGTGTATACTAGTGTATATTAGGACGGGCCGTTTCAGAGTTTTATATTGTCTGATTTTTCTAGTACGGGACAAGGCTATACTTCTGAAATGCTTTTACAAGCCGAAGAAACATCTTGCATTTCATTCTTCGCATTCGCGTAAAAACCAAGATAAATAAATTCAGTTACGTTCTCCAAGGTGAAATCTCCTACTTTTATGGCCACTTTACTGTGTCCTTGCACGTTCCTTTGCTTTGTTCTCAAATATTTGTTTTAGATCCATTGACAGTGAGTCCAATATTTGCGGCTGTATCAGTTTAAGCCAGATATAACTTTTGTTTCATCATTTTTCCACTCAAATTACTACACACTTCCATTTCAGTTACAAAAATGCTGTATTGTCATTTATCTTTAGAATTTTCTTAAAGATCAGTTATAACCTTCTACATTCTTCAGTACGATTCATTTTTCTGTATTCAAGAAATGAAGTGTTTGTACATCAACAATAACGTGAACTATTCCACCTATATTTTTCTTAGTTATATATCTAACCGTTCCAGATTATTGGTAGAGTTTCTTTCCTTTTTTTGTTTAATTTTTTTTTAATGTTTATTTATTTATCTCTTATTTATTTTTTATTTAACTATTTATTGACGGAGTGTTACAGTCTTCATCATTCAAGAGCTGTTGATGGTGATATTCCATTCAAACCTAAAAAATAATAACAATAATAATAATTTATATCTACACTATTATATAAAAGAACCAGCCAATTTTCGTTTG
Source organism: Euschistus heros (assembly GCA_003667255.2). Classification (NCBI taxonomy): domain Eukaryota; kingdom Metazoa; phylum Arthropoda; class Insecta; order Hemiptera; family Pentatomidae; genus Euschistus; species Euschistus heros. The sequence continues at coordinate 54,885 of RCWM02000373.1, read as the reverse complement.
TTATCACTAACAGCGAAAACTACTGAAACCAAATGTTGACCACGCCATCCTTATAGTTCAAGGATGGTTTAGCAATAATAAAATCTGCTGATTTCCCATTTATCCGTTACTAAAAAAGTGATAGTAAGTGGATAACTTTGAAGTTTGAAAATAGACCGATAGGTGGCGAGCGCCATTCTAAATGAGAGGTTACAAAGTTACGGCATAACCTTGTTAGAGCTTTTAAGACGTTAGACGTTTGGGGTTGTAACTCACAGATTTGAATGCCAATTTTTGTGTGGGTAGTAGGGACCTATAATAGTGCAAAACTAGAGTTACAGCCGTCAATGAGCATTAGGAGCCGATTCTCTGTCAAGATAGAGAAATGATTCTTTCACGTTTAATTGCAGTTATTCATGCTATTTGATATAAAAATACTTTCGCTATGCTTAAAACACCACTCGGCTTTAGGTTGCTCAAAAACTCTAAAAAAATGAAAAAATTTCAAGGAAATTCGCTGTAAATCAGCCAGTGTTCATTTTCATGAACAATTGTCCTCAAATCTCGATTTAACGCACCATAAAACTCTTATATGTGAAATTTTATCAAAATCAAAAAATATGGATTTTTTACCCCTTTCGAGGAGGTTCAAATTTTCTGCTTTTTATCCATGCATATAACATTGTATTTACTCCAGATTTTATTAAACAAAAACTGATATTTTTATTTCAAATTGCATAGAAATCTTAAGATTGATGAAATTCAAATCTTAATATCAGGTTTTGGTTTAAAAAATATGTATATTTTGCTGTTGGGGGCTGTCAATTTCTGAAAAATATGTAAATAATTTGCGCTATCTCACATATTTCGCCACCGATTAAGAACAAATTTTAAGGTCATCTAGAAGACGTAAAACTGCATAGTTTAGCCCAAATCCGGAGGTCGCAGGATTTCACCTTATTGAAATATCTCAAGTTATAGCTGACCTTAGATTGTTTCATTCACATCAGTTTTTGTCCATTACAATCTGGATTAAATCCAATGTTATACGCATGGATAAAAAGCAGAATGTATGCTGATTCTAGTGATGCTATTATTATTGTAATCGGTTGAACAAAAATAAAAACGTTGTTTTTCATATTGTATTTTTTTTTTCTCTGCCCCTAATGACCATTGGCGACTATAACTCTAGTTTTGCACTATTATAGGTCCCTACTATCCACACACAAATGGGCATTCAAATCTGTGAGTTACAACTGCAAACGTCCCCTTGTTAATATCAATAAAAATTGTTATTAAAAATCTGTCATATGTATTGCGAAATGTTGATCTTACTTTGATTGCGGAATTTTAAAAATCTATCTATATATGGCTAATAATATATTAAATATTCGCCCACCTCGGTTACCAAATTATTCCTCAAAAATAAAAAATGGAATTCCTATTATGATTTTACTTACTCTTTATCCACGTAATCAGTGAAACGGTGACTGATATTTAGAAATGTCACGGTGACTATAATTCTCACTGGAACAGCTACTGAAGAACTCGCATTTATTTCTAGAATCCCAATAATTCCTACTAATCTACCATTTCAATTCAAATTATTAAAATTTCCAATTATTGTTTCTTTTGCTATTACAATTAACTATTCACAAGGCTAGGCTTCAAAAATCTTGTAGTGGGTCTTTGGACTATTTCTTTTAGGTCAATAATATGTATGGCTTTCTAGAATAAGAAACCTTAACAATTAAATCATTCTCGTAATATCGGGAGATAAAACTCGAAATATAGTTTATTCGGATATCTCATGAATTTATTTTTTTTTCTTTTCGCATGCTTTCTAGAATACATGATTTTTATTAATAAATAAATAAAACTTAAATTATTGTTTTTTTTTTGTTTTTGTTTATTCTTTTATTAATAGAAATTTACAACTGTATTATAAAACATCTAGTAAATATGCGGTATATATAATATGTATTGTCAAGTAAGTGTTGTAGCAGTCGAAATCTACGTGCAGCTTCTTGTCTTTTCAATCTTGTATGAGGGTTCCAGGTAAGTCTCTTTTCCAGAAGAAATCCAAGGTTTCGTATTTGTTCCACATTAGTATACCATTAAAGGATACTGGAGGACAGGATGAGGTAGGTTTTCGACGGAGGGTAAAGGTTTATTTATTGGGATTTGCTAGGATTTATCTTGACTCTCCAGTTATGACACCATTCTTCAAGGGAAGTAATATGTGACTGGATTGTCTGGGATGCAGAAAAATGGATCATCATTGACTGATAACACGCTGGTGTCATCAGCAAAGGTGGTGAGGATAGTATTAGGATGAGTTGGAATATCAGCTGTATAAACGGTATAAAGAATGGGACCCAGGATACTTAAAATTATGTTCTTTATTTGTGTGAACGGGCGAAGCCGCTTAAGGGAATGCTAGTAAATAAAATAACTATAAAATTAAAATAAATAAAGATTCCTCAGACTTAACAACCTTACATTACATGTCGAAACCCTTTAAGTTTGACCTCCAATTATTTTTATTCTTACCAGCTCTTCCTGGACATAGTCTTAAGCCGCGTTTAAACCAAAGTTGACAACACAAAACTGCTCTTCTCAAATTTTGAGCAACAAGTGGAAAACTTGTTGCCAAAGAATTGGCGCAAAAGGTTTGGATTAAGTGAGGAGTACATGTTTTGTTCTTGTAAGCGATTTCTCTGATAAGGGAATTTTCTGAAATTGTTGTTTCTCCAAAGTATGTTTTTGTTTGATCATAGACGTAAAGCATTGCTGATGTTTTTATGTATCGAGGGTAATAATACATTATCCTTATAGACAAGTTTCGTATCCTTTCGAGTTTACGGTAGTTGGTTGTACAAGTTGAGCTCCACACAGGTGAGACATGTATAATCTGGGATCGAATAACTGTTTTATATAAGATAAGTTTATTTATAGCACTTAATTTAGATTTTTGTGTAAGTAATCACAACTTTATCATTTATGTGGTCCATGTATGTTTGAGGTCTGTATAGTCAAACCAATGTATTTTACTGATTCGGGCCAGGGTATGACTTCTCCGTCAGCCGTGGTGGGGAAACAGTTCTCCACTAGTTTTCTACAAGCTGCTTGCGCAAAGTGTGCAGCAAGAAATCTTCCATTTTTGTTGTCAACTTTCTTTGATATTTACCGACACTTCGCGGGAAACCTGACTTGTCTCTCCACAAGTGGAAGACAGAAAAAGTTGCTGTATTAAGTAGAAAAAGCAACAAATTTCCGCAACTTGTGGAAAAGTTGTCAACTCTGGTGTAAACGCGGCTTGGCCATCTCCCTGTCTCCATTCTTCTCAGATGACCGTACCACAATAACTTTTTGCTGTCGATACTGTGCATTATGGTTTAGTCCACTCTAACAATGTCTCTGGTATCCGAGTTTGTCACCCTAAAACATAAATATCTTTTCTCTATATTTTTCTAAAATCTATTGAGCTGTATGTACCTATTTATATACATTATGTTTTTACATATTATGTGTGCTAAATAGAAAAAATGCCACTAGGTGTGTGGAGCATTTAGTCCTCTATGAGCCAACTTTTACAAGATAAGACAGAGCCGCGTGCATTTATCTCTCACTGATAGAACATATTATTGCTCTGGGAATTATCCGAGTGGAAATAAGGAGATAGCCATTCTGTGTGACCTTGCGAATAATTCTTAGATAATATTTATTGTTTTGTTTTTTTTAACCATTGTGTCAAGCATTTCCTCAATATAAAGTCGTATTAATAATTATGAAGTTTGGAGGATGAGGATTTAAGCCATAAATCCTTCAAGCTGGGTCCGAGCTGGTAGAACTAAGCCAAATTTTCGGAGCAGTCGCCGCCTATACCTGATGATAGTTATATGATACAGGGTGTCTAAAAAGAGTATCGGGTATTTGTTACTTTGATAAAACAAAAAAACTACTTGAAATAAAAAAAAAGTTTATTGTTAATTATTACAATATACAGTGGAAAATTATTTGGAAAAAATTATGTTATCTAAATGTTGACCGTCATGCTGCTAGCATCTTCTAATCGGGAACGAAGATTGGCACATAGCTCACGATATTGCTGCCATATCTGACCTCATGTTTTGATTCAACTGCTTCAGGTTCGTCGGATTATTCTCATAGACCTTACTTTTAAGGTATCCCTATGCAAAATAGTCAAGTGGACTAGGGTCGGGGCTTCTGGGAGGCCAGTTGATGTTACACCCCACGCGAAATGACCAAATTAGGGAATAATTCGTTAACAACTTCCATTGCATGATTTGATGTATGGCAAGTGGCCCCATCATGTTGAAACTGAGTTCTTGAGTTGAAACCTTGAAATTCCTGTAGCTCTGGGCCCAAAAAGTTTCGCAGGATGTCGCAATAACGGTCAATGTTTACATTGAGTGGTTCACCTCGTCGATCTTCATGAAAATAAGGACCGATTATGCCTCTAGCAGACATAGCGGCCCAAACAACGACTTTTTGGCTGTGCAGGGGTCGTTCATGCTTTCGTCTCGGATTTTCCTCTGCCCAGTACCAACAATGATGTTTATTGACATGACCATTCAGATGAAAGTTTGTTTCATCACTGAAGAGTATGTCAAAGTTGTTAAAGTAGTTTTAGTTTTATCGAAGTAATTAATACCCGATACTCTTTTTGGACACCCAAAAACTCAAAAACGTGGTTTCAACAAGATGGGACCACTTGTCATACATCAAATCAAGCAATGGAAGCTTTTAAAGAATTATTCCCTAATAAGGTCATTTCGGGTAGGGATAACATCAACAGGTCTACCAGAAGCCCCGACCTTAGTCCACTTGACTATTTTGCATAGGGATACCTTAAAAGTAAGGTATGTGAGAATAATCCGATGAACCTGACGCAATTGAAGCAAACCATGAGGTCAGAAATGACAGCAATATCGAGAGCTATGTGTCAGCATGTGATCGCCAATCTTCGTTCCCGATTAGAAGAGTGCCAGCAGCATAACGGTCACCATTTAGATAACATCATCTTTTCCAAATAATTTTCCTCTTTATATTGTAATAATTTACAATAAACTTATTTTATTTTTTTTTTAAGTAGTTTTTTTTTATCGAAGTAAATATAAGTAAATACCCGTAAAATAAATAATAATACGTATAATGTAAGTAAATACCCGATACTCTTTTTGGACACCCTGTAGTTAACAAAGAAATGAATTATTTACAAACAAAAGAAATTCAAAAGTGAGCTAGTGGTGGGGATAAGGGGTAAATTATAGTGCAGAGCCCCCATACACAGAAGCCAACTCAGTGGAGTAACATAATAAAAAGGTGGGGTGGTGTAATCAGGTAAATGTAGAGTGAAAAAATTTTATTTTTTTAAATGATCTGAGGAATATTTCCAATGGTCCACTTCTTTTTTTTTAACTGTTGATATTTGCAACTGTATACATTATAATAAAATTTGAAGAAAATTACTACAATTACATTTTAATAATATGTAAAGAACTACTCACTTGTACCACTTTACTAAAGGTTCTATATTTGAAAGTCCCGAGGCCATATTTTTTTTAGACGGCTCAAAGGGTTGCTGGGTGTAGAATGGGAAGCGAGTTGAGATACTAATGTATTTGAATGGTTATAGAGTTTACTAAGAAAGACGGTATCTAGTTTGGGATAAATGAGCAACATATGGAACATTAAGGTCTTTATGGATAAGTTTGTTTGTGACGAAGTAAGAAGCCTGATAATTTTTCGAAGGATTTTTGATTGCAAGAAGTGGGTACTAGGGAATTGGATGGTTTAGTGGACCAAGCCTGTACCGCTACAACCCGGGAAGGGTCTTGGTTTCATTAGTAAGAAGTGATGTGGTCAGCAATCACGTTCAACCGCCTGATTTTTCCCTTGATTGAGGGTCCCCACTTTATAGGGGAAAAGCCCCAAAGCTCACCTCATTATGTCTGATTGCTGATCATGGAAGTTTATCTTTTGTAATTAATCGGAAGCTTTCAACGCTCGTCTAGTGCATTTTAAAGAAGTCGAAAACAAGCTGTCGTTTTATTCCTGTATGTGGATTCTAAGATAAACGTTTGTCCTGCTGGAGTACTAGTTAGCGGATCTGTTATACATGCAGTAATGGAATTCCATTTAGGGATAATATAGGTCAGTGAAGCGTTGTAGGTTTACGACGAAGGATAAAGGTTATTTGATGAAATAGACCAATTTAAATTTTAAATTTGTTTCTAGTGGGAACACCAGAATCGGCTAGCTATTGTGAAAACCTGAAATATTGTCGTTGATTTGCCTGAGGTAACCACAGCTGTATTTTACTTCGTGGTGATAATAAGGAAGATAGTAAAAAAGAACTTACAAATCCATACACTTTAAGCGAGAAAAACTCGTCACTACATAACGAAATAACAAGATGAATAAGAATCCAAGTAAAACTTTTTGTCTATAAAAAGTTCTTATCATAGGATCTATTCGCCGAAAACAATTGAAATATTGGAGAAAAAAAATATTGTTAGTTTGGTGTCCCAGTGTTTTTGTATTCCATTCTCAGTTCCTTACGCAATAGCCAGGATAAAGGCCATCAAGATCCACGGAATTACTGACCATTAATGGCAAAGACATCCTTAAAAAAAAAAAAAAAAAAAAAAAAACCTGGCTGAGGGCCAAATTTATCTCCCGCATGAAAACCGCAAGCCATTACTTCAGGTTTTTTTTTTGGTTTTTTTGTGATGAATCCTTTTGTGAGGTACCGTATTAGGAAAAAAAAAAAAAAGCGGAACTGTTACGTAATTTTAATATATAATATTTTATTTTTAAATATAAACGAACTTATCTCCCAATGATTATGTAAAGAGGGCATTTTCGAAACCTTTCTAACCATCCCAACCCTCTGGCTCATTCATTATCCAGTCCAATACATCCTTATAACACTCCCCGTAGATAAATATGGCAATGGCCAGTTGCTCTACACAAGTCCTGTGCGACTGTGCCGCTGACGCTCTCTCTCAGCCTCCACGGGATTTTACTAGTGACACAGCTGATAAAACAGCGCTGGGAACTCTCTGTGCCTGGGAACTCTTGCCCTCCTTAAGGGGGGCGAGCTTTGATCGGTGTATTACATTAAATGTTTGTAAATTTTGTATATAGAGTATGAATGTAGTTATGATTCTTTCTTTTCTTAATTAATTTCATTTTTTTTTCTTTTAATTTTATTTATTATTTGAAAAAAAAAACATTACCTATTTTATATTATCTTTTATTGTATTCTCTTTTTACCTCTGGTATATTTTATTATATTTCTTGTATATATATTTTATCTTTTTTTTTTCTTGTATTTTTAAAGCTGTTTATTTTGATTTTCTCATCATTGTACATAATTTGTGAATGAGTCTCTGTCATCAATATTACTCATTGTCCTTGATTGAGGCAGCTTGTAATTATTCAAATAAAAAGTTAAAAAAAAAAAAAAATCATAATTAAGTAAAATTGATTGAAAAAACTACCTGCAAAAAAAACAAACAAAAAAAAAACAAAAAAAAAACAGCAGAAATATGCTCATTAAAAATGCCTCAGATAGTTATATAGTTAATTTTCTCATCCTCTAATGTGGATATATAGCAGTTATATTCACTTGGTAACTTTTTATACTTATGGGAAATAATAATATCAACACACAATGACTTTTTGTCGAATTTGTAGGTGGTGGAGTTTTCTCTTGTGAGTTGAATTTGAAGTGGCTGATTTGTGTATATCTGCATATATTGCTAAAAACTTTTAACATAGTGTTTGTATCAGTATTAGAAATTTTGTAATAACGTTCTGAATCTGTTTTGTTATTCTTCCGATAAGTCCGTACGTAGTTTTAGAGTTCGGTAAATCCACAGAGGCACTTTTGTTGAAGAATATTAACTTGGATTGACTGTAGTTCAATTATGGCTTGTGATCTTTATTGTCTTTCGGAAAGTGGCAGTATTGATCTTGGTTTTAATTGGAACTAAATACATGATTTTGAGTTGATTATTTATATGTTCTGTGTTCTTAACTCATCCTAGCACTGTCCTCACCACGTACGCTGATGACACATGTGTGTTATCAGTAAACAACGATCCCTTCATTGCTTCCCTAACACTCCAATCCCATATCATAAACCTTCAAGAATGGTGTGAAAAATGGAGAACTGAGAAAATGATTGTGATTAGACTTGTTGTTTGTTTGTTGAATTTTGATAGGGCATAAAACTGCAGTGGTCATCAACGCCCTTTGATTTGTATCTCGTTATATTTCAGCAAGCATCTTGCTGAGAGCTAGAAATTTGAGCACCTTGTTGATGTCCTCTTCGTTATCTCTCAGGGCTTTTGGTAACTCTGGGGGCACTCCCAGCTGCTGCAACAACGCCTTGTATCGGAGGCATTCCTCGAAAATATGCTTTATTGAGAGAGTAGTGTTGCAAGTATGGCACTGTGGTGGTGACTCCTTCCTGAAGAGGTAGGAATGTGTCAATCGGCTATGTCCTATCCTCAGGCGTGTAATAACTACTTCTTCTCGATGTTTGCTTCAGTTGGATGTTGTCCATGGCGTAACCGATTTTTTTATATTTTTCATTTTATTTGTTGGGCTCTCGTTCTACATCGATTGCCATCTCTTGGTCACTTCTTCTTTTTTAGTAGCCGCGCAAGTTCTGAAGGTGTCAGAATAGCTGTACCTCTCCCTGGGAGAGATAACGCCTCGCCGGCAGCTCTGTCAGCCATCTCGTTTCCAGTGATGCCAATATGTCCTGGAACCCAGATGAAGTGGATTGTCTTTCCGATTTCCTGAAGCATTTTTAAGTATTCTTGTACGCGTTGAATACCTGGATGGGTTGCATACATATTATTAATGCCTTGTAGTGCACTGAGTGAATCTGATATTACTGCAATATCATTTATATCCGCATCGGTATTTGTCATAGTGTAATAGAGAGCGGAAGAAATAGCGGTTAGTTCTGCTGTATAACTATTGCAAAGAGGGTAAAGTTTCTTTTTGTGGGTTGCATCTGCTGTAATGAAGGCGGAACCTGTTGAGGTTTCAGATTTCGCTCCGTCCGTGTATATGGCCACGTGGTTCGGAAGTGATCGGAGTAATTTTTGAAATTTGTTTTTGTATTCTGATGCGGTGGTGTTTTTTTTTTATGAAGGCCTGATAGGGTTAGGTGTAGTTTCGGGGGTTGAATGGTCCAAGGTGGTATGTTTATATCTGGTATGCTCACTGTTATTTTTTTCAATTCATTAATGACAAATGAAAATCGTTCTGCTAGGGGTAGTGTTGGGTTATGTTTTTCCTCAAATTTTCTTTTATATTTAGGCTGAAAGAGGTATTTGTAGGTTGGATGTGACTGCTGTAAATATATACGGGAGATATAGTTTACTGCTAATGTTTGCCTTCTGAATAGTAAGGGTGGTAGTCCTGATTCAGCACATAAACTTAGTGTGGGGCTTGTTCTAAAGGCTCCTGTAGCAATGCGGATCCCAGCATTGTGAACTGTATCAAGCCTGGAGAGATGTTGGAAGCGGGCCGAGCCATACACAAAACTCCCATAATCTAGCTTGGAGCGAATTAATGCCTTGTAAATCCTCAGCATCGACCATCTGTCCGAACCCCAACACTTGTCACTAAGAACCCTCCAAATTTTTATTTTTGACAGGCATTTCTCTTTTATAGTGTTAATATGCTAAAAATCTGCAGCTATCAACATATGGTAGAGGCATCCCTCCTAGACTGAGCTCCGGGGATACGAGGGTTCTTCGTTTCCTGCTGAAGTGTATGCATTTGCTTTTTTCTGGTGAGAATTTGACTCCTGATAGCTGTGACCAAGTATGTAGTCCATTTATTGCTTCTTGTAAAACCCTTTTTAAAGCGTTTAAATCGCTGGACCGGCTGATAATTGCCATGTCATCGACATAGAGCATCACTCTGATCCCTCTAGGTAAACTCGTTGCCAGATCGTTTATTGCCAGGGCAAAGAGTGTCGTGCTCAGAACACACCCCTGTGGTACTCCATTGTTTTGCTCGAATGTTTGAGAAATGGTGTTGCCAGTTCGAACTCTAAATTTGCGATTTGATAGAAAGTTTGTGATATATTTTAGAATATAGCCAGTAAAGCCAATGTTATATAGTTTTTGAATTATTGTCTGTCTATTGATACAGTCGAATGCTTTGACCATATCGAAGAATATCCCAATGGCCTGTTGGTTATTGACAAAAGCGTACTGGATCTCTGCTTCTAATTGTACAAGGTTGTCTATAGTTGATCTTCCTCTGCAGAAGCCACATTGGAAGTTCTGGAAGATGGCATTTTGTTCTAAGATCCACTTTAGCCTTTTATTTACCATCCGTTCCATTATTTTGCTCAGGCAACTGGTCAGAAAGATTGGGCGGTAACTGCAAGCTAGTCTTTTATCTTTACCAGTTTTCGGGATGGGAATAATTTCCGCTTGTAGCCAGATAATACCACTACGCGGAAGATGTTGGATCATGGCATAGTGGATATCATCTGGGCCCGGTGAAGATCCTTTGAGGCTTCCCAAGATCGACTCTAGCTCCCATATGGAGAATGGGCGGTTGTAGTCCCTTTCAAAAGCTTCAGTTGGATCGCTAGTTGTATCTTCCTCGATGTTTGCCAGCTCTATGGAGGTTGTAGGTGTGGGTGTTGGGTTAAATATTTCCGAGTAGTGTTCAGCGAACGCTCGGGCGACTATTGCAGGGTTGTTGGTCAATTTCCCTTCGTATAGTAATGTGTAGCTGGTACCAGAATAATTTTTATATATTTTTTATTTTATTCCATACCTGGTTAGTAGGGGTGGAGGAGTTTATGGTTTCGACATATTGTTTCCAGGATTGTGCTTTGGTATTATTTATTGTTCTTCGGCATAGGGCTCTTTGTTTTTTATATTCAATAAAATTGATTTGATTGGGTTGTTTTGGGAACTTTTTTAGTGCTTTTCTGCGGTTTTGAATGGTTATTTTACACTCTTCGTTGAACCAGGGCACGGAGGGTCTCTTGGAAGAACCCTTAGTTCTAGGGATGGCTGGTTCTGCTGCGTTCAGTATAGCGTCCGTGATAAGCTGGCATCCTTCTTCAATAGTGAGGGCAGATGGTGGCATTTTGGGTGCGTTGAAATAAGTCGAAAAGAGATACCAGTCTGCCTTGTCTATGACCCATCGGGGTTTTCGATTTGTTTTATGTTGGTTATTATAAAATTTTAGACGAATGGGGTAATGGTCGCTACCATAGAGATCCGGCAGTACCATCCAGTCAATAATATTAAATAATGATCCACTACAGATGGAGAGGTCGAGAGAAGAATAGGTGCCATAGGTGGAACTTAAGAAGGTTGCTTCACCGGTGTTTAATATTAGTAAGTTCGACTCCTCTAAGAAATTATCTATAATTCTTCCTCTATTGTTGTGGCTTGAAGAGCTCCACATAGGGCTATGTCCGTTGAAGTCTCCGACAAGTAGTATGGGCTGTGGAAGTTGATTATATATATGACTGAGGTCTTGTGGTTGTATCAAAGAGTCTTGTGGCAAATAAATATTGCAGAGGGTGAATGAAATTCCGAGGTGTATAGTAATTGCGACTGTTTGAAGTGTTGAGTTTATGTTTATTCGTTGGGAATATACGGAATCATGTACGGCTATGAGTACGCCTCTAGAGGCATGATCATTTGGTCCATCGGTTCTGTAGATGTTAAAGTTTTTTAATGTAAATTTGTCTCCGGCTTTAAGGTGAGTTTCCTGAATGCAAATACATAACGGGTTTTCGTTCTGAATCAATATTTTTTTTTTTTGACTTTATATATTTATTCACACCTGTCAAATAATATTGACAACCAGTGAATTTGCGGTACGAATTTAAATGTGTTTTTAATCCATTGCAGTTCCATTGTATGAGGGCCATTGTTAATATTAGGTGTTGGGTATAGTAGCGGAGACCAGTTATTATTAATAACATTTATTTTTACTGATAAATAAACGGTGATAAAATGAACGTAAATAATATCTTCAAAGGGTTGTCGACCTAATGATATATATAAATATATACATATTTATTTATTAGAGATAAGACAATTAACAGAATATTTATGTGGATAACTTTATGTATTACGATTTCTTCTATTATGTTTTTTATTTCCTTTGACTTTTATAAAGTGATTAGACTTATTTCGACGTACGGAGTTAAAATTTGGGACTCTACTAAACCATCTAATTCATCTAACTTGAGGTACGCATGATGGTATAGAAGGATCAAAACAATTAGGATTGATGAATTAATTGGCACTTCTATTGAGATTATTTTATTTGAAAACTAGTTTCGAATGCTAAACATTCATCTTCAGTTCTAAAACATACACAATTTTTAAAACATCAGCACTTTTTTATTATAGTTACGTATTATACATACTAAAGTTTTAAATAATGTAAGACAAGAAAATCAAATATTGATACTCACCTGAGGAGATCTACCAGATATCTGAAGTATATACATCGTAGGTTAGGGAAAGGGCCAGGTAGGGAGGGGCCAGGTAGGGGAAGGGCCATTTTGGGTTTACTAGAGCATTTCCCAATGACTAACTGAATTTTTCAGTTCATATTGAAAACAAATTTAAAATGGGGCTATTGGAATTGTTTATCTGGTTAATTAAACACAAATCTGAATCGGTTTCAAACGATTTTATTTTTTCTAATGATTCATAAATATTTAATTTTAGGCTATTTTCTACTTTTCTTCTTCTTTCTTTTCCTTCCTCTCAGTGCCTCTCAGCGTGGAGGTGCCTCGATCCAAGCATTCCAACTATCCCGGTCTTCCCTCTATCTCTTGTTTTCTACTTGATGATTATTTTTACTTCCGATAGATTCCAATAGAAGTGGCAATTAATCCATCAATTCTAATTGTATTGATCCTTCTATACCATCATAGTGTGTACCTCAAGTGATTCTTTTCAAGTTTTGAGGGTTATTTTAATCTTTATTAACACACTTACTTAATGTATATATTCTGTGCATCTGTAAATTTCAATAAATGGATATAAAAAGATAAATGAAATATGTTGGGTGTGTGGACTGTAAATATATTTTAGATGAATAACTCCCCAAAACTCTAATCCCATATCATAAAACTTCAAGAATGGTATCAAAAATGGAGAATCAAAATAAATTTCATTAAATAACCTTTACGCTTCGTCGTAAACCTACGAGTACTTGTCCTACAGTATCCTTCAATGATGTTCCACTAATCTCAGTTGAACAGATTCGCTACCTGGGACTCCATCTAGACAAGAATCTGACCGTCGTTTTCGACTACTTCAACATTTACTTGACAAACTTTCAAACCTTCCAGTTAATTACAAAATAATCATCTACATAACAATAATTAGACCAATTTGGGCATGCGGAGTTGAGCTTTGGGGCTCCACTAAACAATCCAATTCATCTCGTATTCTATCCTTACAATTCAAAATCCTTTAAAAAAAAATCCCAAATGCTCCTTACATTATCACGAACAAACTTATCAACAATGATCTTAATATACATTACGTTTCTGACTTAGCTCAAACCATGTATCTATCCTTTCATAGTCAACTCCATAACCACACAAATCCACTAGTCCTTCAACTTGCTTCCCATTCTATTCCCGATAACCCTCCGAGGCGCCTGAAAAGAAGATGGCCTCGGGGCCTTCTAATATAGTACTTCATTATATGGAACCTCTATAAGTGCTACCAATGGGTAGTTGCTTTAAAAACAAGTTACGTGTCGTTTTTAGTTTTATCATTACATTTACTTGATTTATTATATTTTATATTGGATATGGGTCATTCTTTCATTTCATACGAATTTGTGTCCCGAAGCGATTGTGGTTTCTACATGAATTTTCTTGCAACCCAACTGTAACAAGTAGCTGCAAGGTACCTCTTAAACGTATAGTAGTTTTCCCATGGTTATTGATTTGTTTTCATGGTTAAATTTGAATTCAAAACGTCAAATTATATTTCCTTCACATGTCCTGTAACATGAGAAAGTAACGTTAAATGCGAATAAGTTTTCATTTTTTGCAATTATTAGCTTTTCTTTTTTTTTGTACCTCCGGTAAGGTGCAATATACTAAACTGTAGAATTGAAACTAAGGCTAATTGCTTACAAAAAGAAAAGTGACTTCTTATGCCTTTGTCCCATAGGGTCAATCTATTTCCTTCACATTTTTTGAAAAAGCCCATCAAAGCATATCTAAGATTCATTTCAGGCTGGCAACATTGCAGAAGCCCCCCGCTAAACTGAGGGTGACCTAACTTACAACAAACTTCCTTTGTTAGTTGTCCCAAGTTTGTATCGAATCATGTGTTTGAATCGTGTCAATAGTAATTCTATTTCCCTCACATAGTGATTTTTTAAAGAAGATACCTTTGATTCTAGTTTTCTTTGCATTGAACTATGTTTTCCATGTAGTTCTAGGTTCCATTTGTTTTTAAATGCATGTGGTGTTGTTAATCTTAAATCGAATTAAAAATTCTATTCCCTTATACCTAAAGTGAGGGAAATAGATTACAATAGGATAAAAAAATACAGATTTATTATAAAAATAATATGTTCAAAATAGACTCGGAAACCATATGCAACTTGTGTAATCAAAATCAAAAAGGAAAGCTTAGATCATATTCTATTCAACTGCCCACAAGACCTAATATTCAGGCGGATTTTCTAAATTAATAATAAAATAAAAAACGCCCCCGATAATATAGCCACAATTTTAACAATTGAAGATGAACAAAAAATGAACGTATTATATAATTTCATTACAAATGTTATTAAACTTAGAAAATTCCTTTTGAACGAATAATGGCGTAGCACCCAAGAGGATTAGTAACAATAATAAGATTTAATTTTTTGTTTTTATTTTAGTTTCGATTTGTTGGTATAATTTAAATTGTTTTCTTGTATATAATAAAACCACTAAATTAATTGGAAAATTATGTTATATCAAAAAATATTGTTGATTAAGAAATTTTGTTTTATTTGTCTAAAATCAAATGGTTTATCTATATTTTATTTTTTTGTAAATATGTACCTACACATGTGCATTTTGCTGTTTGAATGTAAATAGATTGGCCAAGCTCAATTGTAACAAGCGTAACGCTTATTCAATAAATAATTTCATTCATTCATTCATTCAATAGGATAAAATTGTTAGTGAAATAAGACAAAAAAAAAAAATAAAAAATACTTCTTATATATCGCTCCTGGACAAGAAAAGTGACACAACTCAAAATATGACACTGTCCTTAACTCCCCGTACAAGTTACCTTTGTGAAAGTCAAGACACAACTGAAATGTGCCACTGTTCCTGCTCCCACCGTTCGCCTTCGTAACTTAAGATAAATGACAAATAACGCAATTACTTTTATGAAACTTTTCCTGTTGCAAGGCAAACCAGAAACGACCATTATTCTGAAATAAAACGTAAAAATGAATTTTTTTGAGTTGTGTCACTTTTCTTGCCTAAGAGCGATATATATTCACTATTGATATTAGTGTGATAAAATATCTATATATATAAAAATGAATGTGTGTGTGTCTGTCTGTTCTCGATAGATTCAAAAACCATACATCCAATCGCCGTGAAAATTTGGGAAGTTATTAAGTATATCCCCGGGAAGGTTTTTGTAAATTTTTATTTAAATCAGAGTTGGGGTTCAAGAAATATCCCAAAAATATCAAAATAATATTTATTTTTTATAAATATTACTTTAGTGCAGGTGTTATTAAACAATTACCAATAAAACATATGTTCTAAATTAATCTATATCTCCTTAGTTTTTTAGGAAGGTTTTAAGAAGAATAAAATTCCGTAAAACGATTTCAAATTCATTTTGATGTTTCAGGTTTATAAGTAGGTATGTTATTAAAATAACATTTAATTAGTAATATTTGTTAAGAGTTTAACCATGAATAAATTGAATAATTAAATTTTTACTCATAGAATTTACTTTTATAAAAACAAAACTAACCGCAAAAAATACTGAACCAATCTTTACCAAATCTAAACTACATCATCTTCTTAGTTGAAAGAAGGTTTAGCAATAAGAAAATTACATATTATCAATTAAATTGTTGCTAAAAAGAGATAAAAATGTGGTACGCAGTAAATTTTGAAAATTGACCGATATGTGGTGAGTGCCATTTAAGAGAGGTTATAGCGGTACAATGTTATATAGAGCTAGAAATTGATAATAAAATTCAAATAAATTGTTATAAAAAAAAAGCTATAAATATTTAGTGTGACGTGTGGATACTAGGGATGTTTAATAATCGAACGATAAGTTGTTAGCACCATTCTGCAACAGAGTTTTGCAATGGTAAAATTATTAAACCCATCTGTGCCAAATTTTAACTACAAAATTTTCATAGTTCTAGGAAGATTTTAAATAGTATAGTATACTATAATAATTCTTTAGGTAATAGTCGGCTTACGAGCCACAACCAAGTTTAATCCTTACGCTTCACTTCGAGTTTAAATTTATCGATAGTTCTTTCCTATAACCTCACATGTAAGCAAACCTCTGCAGGTTCAACTTGGATTGTGTTGTTTAGTGTGTTATATTGATATTTAGTCTTCTTAAATGTAAATAGGTTAAACAGAAGTTAACAAAATGATTTTCATAAAGGATTAAGTGTTTTATCAATTCATGTTTTCTTATTTCCTCTTATCTAATGTGTAAAAGTGTTACAAAACTTACGAACATTAATTTGTACATGGATTTGGTGTTTTATATATTTTTGATTTGTTGTATCAATTTAAGTGATAAAATTTCAGTATACATATTTTTTTGAATGGATTCTTTGTCATCCATAATACTTAATGCCCTAAAGTGAGACAGATTGTATAATTAATTCAATAAAACATAAAGATCTAAAAATAAATGTGAGAAAGTATATCATAGGTTTCATATTTTTTTTATTTCACTTCCCCTAAAAATAATATAGCAGAAATTAACATCCTAACTTTCAACATGGATTCTGTCTTATGGAGAATGGACAATGTGAAAATAATCATAGATTAAAAGGTGTACTGTTGGTAATAACTATTGGTGTAATTTTATAGATTAATGTATTTTTTTTTTTTAATTTAGAAGCCTGATGATGGAGTATTTTCTCCGAAACATGTAGCTACAAATGTTAAACAAATAGGAGTTATGTTAAATAAATTCTTATTGATTCTGCCTTTATATATTTATAATATCTGTGGCACCTGTGCATAGTGGGCTAAGTATATTGAAGAAACAATGCTCAATTGCATTCTTCAATACAAGACTTTTATAGATAATCAAATTATTCTTCGTTAATCAACTATTAGTAAAGTTCTTTAATTATGAGAGCGGGCGAAGTCGCTACGGGAAAAGCTAGTTAATTATATTAATCTAATGTTCGATTTCAAAGTTTAAATGTTTCATTGATGTTAACTAATATCTCTTAATCGACTAGTTGATATCATACCGATTAACAATTCTTTTGTACTATAAACATTTTATTATTTGAATTGTTAATGTCTTCTATTTCCCTCACACCCTATCAGTTTCTCTTACTCTCAGGATTTCCTGCTCGGAGTACGGAATTGGAGAGCAGCTGCACTTAACCGAATATACTGGCGAAGTTACATATATAGGATCTAATAGTAAATTTAACCAGCTTTTAGATAAAAATATTAAATTTACTATTAGATCCTCTATATGTAACTTATAATTAACACCGTGAAATACTCACACCAGTCTACTGAACATGTCATAATTTACATGTTTGGCCAAAACATACACATTGAGCGTGCTAGCCTGGGTGGTTTACAGGATTTAATATAATTTATATATACAGCATCTGATAGCGAATTTAATCAGTTTTGAGATAGAAAAAAGAAATTTGGGATCGAACAAATATTTGAGGAGTAAGAGTGGTTTATGTGCTAAAAAACCGTTGGATTTTACAACAGTACGTTTTTATTAGCGGGCTGGCATGTACATTTTACGGAGTTTGATTAAAACTTCATTTATAGATTCTTATAGTAAATTTAATCAGCTTTAAGACGAAAAAAAGTAATGTTGTATCGGACAAATAGTTTCAGAGTTATAGCCAAATGACAACGACAAACGTGTTTTCGCGGAGCTGTGGGAATGACGGCAAGTTGGTCAATTTCTCCAATTTTTTCCCAATTAGGTAACTTCGCGAAAAATGGTCCGATTTAGGATTTCTTTATTTCATTATGTAGGCACTAGTTCCAGCTGCAATTAATATTTAAAAACTCTCTTCGAAAAATGTTTCGTTATCGTGTTATAGATAAAAACAAACAACGGGGTTTTTTTGGCGGTTTTTTTGCGATTTTGAATATGAAGCCGATGGTTGCCGTGGTAGCAAACTTCAGATTCGGATTCAGCACCACAAAAAACATAAAGATCCGTTGAGAATAAAATGTCCGCAGTTTTTTCTTGTAAACGGCCTTTTGGTTTTAGAGCCTTATTTTACTGGACTATTGGAATACTAGCTGAAAGCACCCTGCTCCGCTACGGTTTAATATCATTAGGATTAAGGAAAACTTAAATTAGTAAAAGTTAAGCTTAATGTTGATAATTATTATTACTTAAATAAACCTAAAGAATTCCATTCTTAGAATAATTTCAATAAGTAAATTTGACTATTTGCAAAAGTTAATTTTATATTATTTTGATAGTTCTCCAGTGAAGCTTCGAGGCATAACTACCATCTTACCCAGCTCTGATACCAGAGCATCAGCTTTTCTTAATAAGTAAATAAGGCTAAATTAAAGTAAATAAGGCTCTTCGCTCCACTAACATTTAGGCGTAAAAATCAGCTGCAGGCACAGTTTTATTAAGTGATGTATTGGAGTTTGGGTCACGCAGAGGGATGTTAATACTGTACCTTTCTTCTCCATGGTAGAACATGATACGATACTAAAGAGAATCATACACTTGGTAGAACTCACTGATTCTTATCTGTTTTTTGTCCCTACATCGAACTGGCCTTACATGTCATCACCAGAGAACATAAGTCTTTTAACCTCCTCTTTAACATAAGTCTTTTAATAGCTTCTCTTCACGAAACAAACTCAAACTTGTATGTTGTAAGTAACCTCTGCAGCTACCATGAGTTCACAGAATGTACCAATATTATAAGGTTTCGACATCGATCGTATTTTTGTTTGTTTACAACTATAAGGAACTTAAACGATGGTCAAAGTTTGTGGCTTAAAGATCTAACCTATTTTTTAACTTAGCTTATATCCAAATACCATATGATAATCTATTATATATTTGTCTAATACCACTCACTCACTTAACACGAAATCTCAGAAACCACCGAACGGATTGGAATGAAATTCGATATGTAGATTCCTCTAGGGCCGTAGGTGCTCGCTAAGAAAGGAATTTTAAAAAATCGGCCTGGGTCGCGGCTAATTTGCGAAAAATGCGATTTCAATTTTTATTGGGTGAATAATAAAAGATTAATACCATATGATAATATAATCTTTTATTATTTACCCAATAAAAATTGAAATCGCATTTTTTTCACAAATTAGCCGCGATCAAGGCCGATTTTTTTAAAATTCCTTTCTTAGCGAGCACCTACAGCCCTAGAGGAATCTACATATCGAATTTCATTCCAATCCGTTCGGTGGTTTCTGAGATTTCGTGTTAAGTGAGTGAGTGGTATTTGACAAATATATAATAGATTAGTAGAATTTTATAAAGATGCTTATGATGAAAAAATTGTTTTTTACATAACTCTTCTTTAATGGAATCACATTTTCGAAATTCCTACGAAATGACAGAATGACCTATATACAGTTGTAAATTTCAATAAATATCTAAATATATATTTATATATACTTAAAAATTAAGTGGCAGTTTTTATTTTTTTTGTATGATAAGTCACCAAATTTTGAAATCGCACTATCTTTTTAGCCATTCCTTTGCGGTGATTCTCCTTCTCTTACTGCTAGTAAGTGTTGAAGATACGATGCGCCGTAGCCTTCCATAGCAAGAAGTCTCTGGTGATTCTTTTGATAGAGGTTCTAAAGGTTTCCCGTCTTCCCGTTTGATCACAAATCCTGATTTTACTCCTTTCTTGTTCCCATATTTCCTTCCTATATCTGTTCTAAAATATTTTGGTTGGCGGAAAATAGGGAAAATACCAATATACGGTCCTAAATCCCTGCCTTTGTTCGGTTGACTCTTGTAATAATATGGGCTAATGATATTCTCGTGATGGCGGTATGCTATCGTACTGTCTTTGTGTCTTCTCCAAGGAATTATATCTTCCATTTCTTAATTGAATTGGCTTTACTCTGGCGTTTCAATGGCAACGTCTTGGTTTTTATTTTTTTTTTTATGTTTTACTTCGTTTTATTTATTTTTTTTTTTTTTTTTATATATTTACATTTTGAAACTTTTGTTATAAGTAGTATCACTACACATTTTTTACAAAAACTGTGTGTTTTAAAGTAAAATTAAGTCATATGGTAATGAATAGATGGTTAGGGTTCAGTGTTGTGTAGGCACAAAAAAATATAATAAATTATAGTTTGAAAAAAAAAAAAAAAAACCTAACTAAAAATTATTTATTTATTTGTTTTAATATGTACATTTATTGAAATTTACAACTGTACATAAAATATACATCAAGTAAATGTATTGACAACGATTATAAATAACATTTTAAGACTTGAAAAGAACTACTCTTCAGTAGCTCTTTATTAAACATTCTACACTAGAAGGTCTCTAGGCCATCTTCGTTTCAGACCCCTCGGAGGATTGTCAGATTTGAGTGGTTATGGAGCTTACTATGAAAAGATAGGTATCTGGTGTGGACTAAATCAGCAACATATGGAACATTAAGATCTTTATGGATAAGTTTATTGGTGACAAAGTAAGGAGCATAGGATTTTGGATTGTAAGGCTTGGATACGAGATGAATTAGATTGTTTAGTGGAGCACCAAAGCTCAACTCTGTACGTCCAAAGAAGTCTAATCACAGTCATGTATATGAGTCTTTTGTAATGAATTGGGAGCTTTGAACGTTTTTCTAGTCTGTAACGACGCGCAGCTTCTTGTAGTTTTATCCTTAAAATTATTTTTATTCCTTAAAAGTTTGTGTTCTGGCCCTTCAGGCAATTAGTATAATGTTTATCACCCAATATAAATATAATTTTTTGCCCAACATTTTTCATTTTAATGAACTTAGCTTATATTTAAATGAAATACTTGACTTAAAAATGTTCATTAATTAAAAAAAATATGTAAGTATATGATACAGGTATGTTTGTAAGTTAAAACCAATTCTAAAATGTCAAGTGACACATCAGTTCTCATGATGCAACAAGTTAATGTGAGCTTTACATGTTTAGATTAGAACTCTTCCATATAAAGAGATATAAAGCCAGCTAATCAATTGTGATTAATTAATTTGGAATAAAATTTAAGTAAAGCTTATGTTACTTACAATATCATTCAATTTATAGTAAAAAAGCGTGGGGTGGAACAAACTTTTGTTATGGAGGGACGGGACATCATTGAGATTTTATTATTTTTATAACTCTACTTTTACAAGTAGTTACCAATAAAATATATGTAACATTTAATATCACACACCCCTATAAATTGAATTAATAATTTGTTAGTAACTTTAATATTATTATTATTATTGGCACTACGTCCCAAGTTGAGACGGCCTGCTCCAACATCGACCGCCAGTTTTCCCGATCAAGTGCTGCTGCCTTCCAATTTCGGGTACCAAGCAGAATCCTGGCATCAGTAGCTACGGAATCTTCCCATCTAAGCTTCGGACGACCAACTCTTCTTGTTCCGTACACCCGCTCACCTAACACCCTCTTTGGAATTTCTTCATGGTTCATCCTTATTACGTGACCAGCCCATCGTAATCTGGCTAGTTTAATGACATGCACAATATCAACATCCTTATAAAGGTCCTTTAGCTCATTATTTGTCCTTCCTCGCCAGGTTTGATTAATGCATACTGGTCCGAATATTCTTCGGAGAATTTTCCTCTCAAACCTCAGGAGTGACAATTCGGTTGCTAACTTTAATATTATTCGAAATTAATTAATCATAATTGATTATCTGGCTTTATATCGCCAGAACACAAACTTTCATGAAATAAAAATAATTTTATTCCTTTTAGTTCGGTTTGCTATTAAAGCGTGTATCTTAGTTATTCAAACTATAATTTATTTTCTTAATTTTTAGTCTCCAAGCCATTTTTGTAATACAAACTTTTAAAAATGATCAAAACTAACTTTTTGAGAAAAATAGCGAAATTCGTTGATTTTTGACAATCGATCTTGGCTAAACGTCTAAATTAAATTGATCTTAAGAGATGTCTTTAGACGCACAATTTAATAAACTTTAATTTTGTAAATAGTGCATTTTTCGATATAAAGAATTTTTGTATATGTTTTTTGCAATAAACTGAAAAAGGTTCAAAAATGTTGTGTTTTTTTTTCCCCCTAATATCTTAACCATTTTAACTAAAAACTGGTATAATTTTCAGATTCCTCATCTCAATAAATATGTAGAAACGAAATTTTGTCGAAATCAAAAATTGTTTTTCCTTAAAATTTTGTATGATTTTAGAAGCCAGGGCAATTGAGAACATTTTATATACCGTATTTAGTAGGCTGATTCCCCTATAGTTGTTGCATTGAATCGCCTTTTTTTAAAAAAAAGTGGTACAATGATAAACTCACTCTATTCTTGTGTAATCGTCTCCGAGATCCACATTTGCTTTATTATCTTTATAATTTCTTCTATTAGTTGCGGACCTCCTGCCTTTAGAATTTCTGCTGGGATGCTATCCAAAATTAATTGAACATCAATGCTATCAGGTGTCAACGACTCCCTCTCATTTTCCTCTTCTGACGGGTTACCAATCGTCTGATCCACAGTTATGAGATTAAGGAGTTTCTTGAAGTGGTCTCTCCATCTTTCTTGTATGTCTTGGTCCACCACTAATAGCTTTCCCTCAGCATTCCTAATTGTTGAATTGTTGCTGAAGCCTGTAGTTATGGTTTTGACTTCTTCAAAAAACTGCTTTTTTTTTTTTTTTTTTTTTTTTTTTTTTTTTTTTTTTTTTTTTTTTTTTTTTTTTTTTTTTTTTTTTTTTTTTTTTTTTTTTTTTTTGAAGACTTGTTAACACACTACTCCTTCTAGAGTCCTCAATTTCCTTCACCTAGCTCTATATAGCACATTATCTTTTGTAACCTCTCTTTAATGCCGCTTGCCCCCTATTTTCAGTTTTTTAACTAGTTAATTGAAAAGAATATAAATTTTATTATTGCTAAATCTTCCTTGAGCTATAAAGATTTTGTTGTTAAGTTGGTACAGATTGGTTCAGTGGCTCACAATTTCTCAAAAAAGGTAAATAATTTGTGCTATCTCACATATTTCGCCACCGATTGAAACCAAATTTTAAGGTCATCTAGAAGGCGTAAAAATGCAGAGTTTAGCCCAAATCCGGTGTTCGCAGGATTTCTCCTTATTCAGATATCTCAAGTTGTATTCTACCTCGGAATTTTTTATTCACATCAGTTGTTGTGCACTAAAATGTAAACCCAATGTTATATGCATGGAAAAAAAAAAACTAGCTGAATGTACGCTTATTCTTGTGATGCTGTTACTATTGTAAACGGTTAAACACATCAGTTGTAATGGCCGGTAGAAGTTGTTGATGTATTCAATTTCAAAATTTTAATGTCCTCGAAAGGGGTAAAAGATGAATATGTTTTGATTTTGGATAAAATTTCACAAATAGGGGTTTTTTTGGTGAGTTAAATCGAGATTTAAGGCCAGTTTTTCTTGAAAAAATTTTACAACTGATTTTCAGCGGAGTTTTAGAGCATCCTAAAGCCGGATCGTGTCTTGAGCATTACGAAACTATTTTTATTTCAAATATTATAGAAAACTACGATTAAGCATGAAATAATCATTTCTCTATCTTGACTGAGAGCTGAGAAAAAAAAAAACCTGATTTTCTTTTATTTTATTTTAATTACATTAATTGTTTTATTTAAGGAGATTAACATAAGTTATTCATTTTAAAAAAAGGCATAACTCCCCATTATTATTTTTTATTCATTTACTTCGACATGTTTTCAGAGTAAAAGAACAAATAACAAAGAAAAAAAGAGACTGCACTGTGCGAACACACAAAAAAATTCAAACATGAATTTGACTTTGAAAATACAACAATTTTAAATCATGAGAATAAAACAAAAAATAGAAAAAATAATGGAAGTAATTTATATAAATAAAACAATAGACTAGGCTTTTAACTACAAAACTGATACACATAAAAAATATTTTTTAGGAAAAAAACAAAACCGACTTCAAGATTAAACCTGTATAATCAAACTTGAACTAAAAAATTAAAAAAATAATATTTTAATTGCTTCGAAACAAAAACCATTAAATGACAATCAACGAAATTATCGATACTTATATACCTATTCACAATTTATGATCAGTTATTTTTAGAGTCGGTGGCAGCCAAGAAGGGCAGTTTTATCTTGCCTTAGCAATAAACTTTCAAATGGCCGGAGACAGTGGTGTGGCGGTGATGAAACAGTGGGAGCATCTTTACAATTTCCATTTCTTTTCAAATTCTGTTTTTGTTTTTTTTTTTGGTTGTCACCGACTCCAAAAATAACTGATCATAAATTGTGAATGGGTATATAAGTATCGATAATTTCGTTTATTGTCATTTAATGATTTTTGTTTCGAAGCAATTAAAATATTATTTTTATTTTTTAGTTCAAGTTTGATTATATAGGTTTAATCTTGAAGTCGGTTTTTATTTTTTTTCCTAAAAAATATTTTTATTTTTTACTTTTTAGTGGTGAGTGTATTTTTGTTTATACAGTCAATTCTCGATCTTCAAACTACACTGAAAAATAGTTCGACTTACTGAACAAAGAATTATCGAGTTTATCATTCCACTTATCTGCATGTAAATGGGAAAATTGAACACAAAATTGTAGTTGAAATCATTGCGTAAATTTTCATTAATGGGAAAGTTTCTTAAAAAGTGCTGCGTTGATTTCAAAATATTTTTTATGGGACTACCACTGAAGTATGCCCCACCGACCAAAAAAAGAATCATCAAAATTAGTTAAGAATTGACGGAGGTTCTCAACTCATCTGTATTTAAAAAAAAAAATTTTTTTTTGTATGTTACGCGATTACTCCGTCAATTCTTAATCAATTTTGATGATTATTTTTTAGATCGGTAGGGCATACTTTAGAGATGGTCTCATAAAAAATATTTTGAAATCAACGCAGCACTTTTTAAGAAAAATCAATAAAACAGTTAATAAGTGATTTTATTAACTGTTTTTTTTGATTTTTCTTAAAAAGTGCTACGTTGATTTCAGAATATTTTTTATGGGACCACCTCTGAAGTATTCCCTATCGATCTAAAAAAGAATCATCAAAATTGATTAAGAATTGACGGAGGTTCTCAACTCATCTGTATTTAAAAAAAAAAAAATTTTTTGTATGTTACGCGATTACTCCGTCAATTCTGAATCAATTTTGATGATTATTTTTTAGATCGGTAGGGCATACTTTAGAGATGGTCTCATAAAAAATATTTTGAAATCAACGCAGCACTTTTTAAGATAAATCAAAAAAACAGTTAATAAGTGATTTTATTCCCTATAGATCTAAAAAAGAATCATCAAAATTGATTCAGAATTGACGGAGTAATCGCGTAACATACACACAAAAAAAAAAAAAAAAAATACAGACGAGTTGAGAACCTCCTCTTTTTTGAAGTCGGTTGAAAATAGGTACAAGCTATGCAAAATTAATAGATAGATTGAAAATATAAATAGTCTTCATAGGAATAAAATCATTAACAATTAAAAATAATAAAAAAGTGAATAACACTAACAGCAAATAGAATGAAATTGGAATGTTAATAGGAACCAAATAAATAGGACAGAATATTGGTAAATAATAAACAGACAATGATTGAACATTACCCAGTGGTAGTTGGTCTGTGTGAATTAGAATGACCAAGTGAGAATATCACAGTGTAAGGTATAATTCAAATATTATTAGGTGTAATAGTAATATAGTATATAATTGTAAATATAACATAAATGATTGTAGAACCTGAGGATGGAGCAATTGATAGCTCTGAAACATGTCGAAGATAATGAATAAAAAATAATAATGGGGAGTTATGCCTTTTTTAAAAATGAATAATTTTATTTTATTTTTTTCTCGGCTCCTAATGCTCATTGGCTTCTATAACTCTAGTTTTAAACTATTATAGGTCCCTATTACCCACACAAAAATCGGTATTCAAACTTACCGATGAGTTACAACTCAAAACCTCCTCTTGTTAGTTGAAATATGGTACAGATGAGTAAAGTAGTTTTTTCCTTGTGAACTATATTGTGGAATGGTGCTAACTGCATGTCAATTTTCAAACTTCAATGGGTTCCACTTGTCATACCACATACTTACACCTTTTTTAATAACTTAATTGAATATAAGTAAACTTTATCATCAATCTTACCTCTTTGTAGAACCTTATCTTTTGTAACCTCTCTTGAATGCCGCTGGCCCCTTATCGGTCAGTTTCGGTTATTTAACAAGTTAATTGAAAAAAGTATAAATTTTATTATTGCTTAATCTCCCTATTGTAGATAAAAGTCGGTACAGATTGGTTCAGTTGTCTTCGTGGTTAGTGATCACAAACGAAAAATAGCTTGTCCTTTTATATAACAGTATATATAGGTCCTATATAATATTGATGGCCACGGCGATGGGAAGAGGCCACCCAGAAGTTGTAATATCAGAAGGATGGATTTATTAAACGAAGGTAGTCTAAGTAATCGATGAAATAAATCGAAAAGGAATAACTCAAGATTGACAGTTCTATGCCAGCAAAAAAATTAAAGTTGTCTATAAAATCAGCAGAAATTGACATAAATAAATATTCCTTTTTGTATTATTTCATAAACAGGAAAATTTTATTTGCTTTCTAGTTTACCTTGTTATTTCAAACTTACAGTTATAAAATGTCCTAATAAATAAAAATAAAAAAAAATAAAAAATCTCTAATTAAATTACTTTAATTCAACTGAAAGAAATGAAGAATTGAATTAGTCATCTAATATAATACATTTTTTTTTTCGTCTCATCGCTTTTCAACCGACTTCAAAAAAGAGGAGGTTCTCAACTCGTCTGTATTTTTTTTTTTTTTTTTTCCCATAAAAAAATATTCTGAAATCAACGTAGTACTTTTTAAGAAAAATCAAAAAAACAGTTAATAAAATCACTTATTAACTGTTTTTTTTTTATTATCTTAAAAAGTGCTGCGTTGATTTCAAAATATTTTTTATGAGACCATCTCTAAAGTATTCCCTACCGATCTAAAAAAAAATCATCAAAATTGATTCAGAATTGACGGAGTAATCGCGTAACATACGAAAAAATTTCTTTTTTAAATACAGATGAGTTGAGAACCTCCGTCAATTCTTAACTAATTTGATGATTCTTTTTTTGGTCGGTGGGGCATACTTCAGTGGTAGTCCCATAAAAAATATTTTGAAATCAACGCAGCACTTTTTAAGAAACTTTCCCAATAATGAAAATTTACGCAATGATTTCAACTACAATTTTGTGTTCACTTTTCCCATTTACATGCAGATAAGTGGAATGATAAACTCGATAATTCTTTGTTCAGTAAGTCGAACTATTTTTCAGTGTAGTTTGAAGATCGAGAATTGACTGTATAAACAAAAATACACTCACCACTAAAAAGTAAAAAATAAAATATTTTTTAGGAAAAAAAACAAAACCGACTTCAAGATTAAACCTATATAATCAAACTTGAACTAAAAAATAAAAAATAATATTTTAATTGCTTCGAAACAATAACCATTAAATGACAATCAACGAAATTATCGATACTTATATACCCATTTATAATTTATGATCAGTTATCTTTGGAGTCGGTGCCAACCAAAACAAACAGAATTTGAAAAGAAATTGTAATCGTAAAGATCCTCCCACTGTTTCATCACCGCCACACCACTGTCTCCGGCCATTCGAAAGTTTATTGCTAAGGCAAGATTAAACTGCCCTTCTTGGCTGGCACCGACTCTAAAAATAACTAATCATAAATTGTGAATAGGTATATAAATATCGATAATTTCGTTGATTGTCATTTAATGGTTTTTGTTTCGAAGCAATTAAAATATTATTTTTTAGTTCAAGTTTGATTATATAGGTTTAATCTTGAAGTCGGTTTTGTTTTTTTCCTAAAAAATATTTTTTATTGTGTATACAAAATTACTCTCCTTTAGAAGTAAACAATGCAATGATACAGGTAAGAGAACAAAATTAAGAACATAAGGGCATAGACGGTGAGCAGGATTAAGCTATTTTTATCGTAATAATTTTATTTACAATGGACAACCAGTGAATGTGAAGTTATATTAAAATAACAGACATGATCAGGCATGAGGTAGTCAGCACCCTGTGGTACAATCTGTAGGTGGGAAACTAAATTATTAGGGATTAGACTAGGAGATCTCTCATCCACTTCCTTTTCAGCCTCTGTTGAGTTTGTACTGCTGCCATATTATGTATCTGTTTGTTGTGTGTGTCCACGTAGTTTATCATGAATTGTCGATATAGTTTATGAATATGGGTCTTAACTGTCGGACTACGTAAGTCTGTATGTAGCGTATCGTTTGACACATAAGGAGGTGAGTCTGTTATCCGTCTTAGGAATTTCGATAGAAATGTTTGTATTTTCTGAATATGTTCTTTTGGCCGGTCCATAAATTTGGATGCATACGTCCAGATAGGTTTTAGCAAGTAACTGTAAAGTTTCTGTTTTCAAGGTAGTTTTCAGCGTCTGTAAGTACTGAGTATAGAAGTCGCAGTCTTAAATGTAACGTCTGTTTTTTTGTCTTGACGTGTGGGTCTTATGTCAGTCTTCTATCAAGCGTATGTCCTAAGTATGTCACTTTTTCAGTTTGATGTAAAGGTTGGTTGTCAATGTAGGGCAGGTCTTGCGTCGTAGTGTAAATGTTATATGAAGGGATTTGTCATAATTAAGTTTTATTTTCCATTTCTTACACCAAGTTTGAATCTCGTTGAGGTTGTGTTGATGTGTTAAGGTGGCTTGTGTAGGGTCCGCGTCTCTAGTCATGATTGCAGTATTGAGCCATTTAATTTGAAAATGATTTCCTACAGACAAATGAATTACAGGTGCAGCGAAAAAAAAACCTAAGAAAAAAAAACAAACATATGAGGATCGGCGGTCAAGGGGCAACCCCTTAAATATTTTCCATGTTATTCTTTCTTTAGCCTACAGTATCAAGAGAACCAGTTAGATTCTTTTTTTTTTTTCCAGCTTACATTAAATAATATATTTATTATGCACACAAAAAAATTGTTGATGTTTGTCTATATTTAAATATTAAAATCTACAGCTAAAATATTTTTATTTTATTTTGTATGTTTTGTAAAGGGTACAAGGTAAATCCATCTTGATGTATTTGAATATAGTATAGAATATATAAATCCTGTATTTGTAGCGGGATACAGTCTGCCTCCGCCCTAAATATATCTCCCTTTTAAATTGAAACGTATACTTGAAGTATTACTTTTGTGCCAATGTTATTGGAAACGAGTTGATATTTATCCATAACCTAGAAAATTTTATTCACTAAAATAATTTTAGAGCTCGGTTTTTTTTTTTTTTTTTTTTTTTTTTTTTTTTATATACCGTTCTCAGTTAAAAGATTTATTCGTAATGAAAAATAAAATAAAATATTAATAAAGTATAGTAATTAAAATATATTTATTAATGACAGAAATAATCGATCATAATTTTTAAAAAAAGATAATAAAAAATATTTTTATTTTTTTAAGCTGAAAGGTTTTCGTTATAAAATTTGATGTGTACGGTATGTACACAGTAAGACGAAATAGTATATCACAAAGCTTTCTTTTTCCTTTTGAGAAAATATTTTAATGTAGACGAGCCAACTATGAACTTGCTGGCAAAAAGGCCGAGTGTGGGTTCCTTTATAATTCGGGTGACATTGGTAGTGTTCGGATCACTTCTTTTATAACTCTATAGCCGTCGGTACATGTAGCTACAGGTTTTTGTTTGTCTCATATGTTTTCTTCTGTTTTTGAACATGCCAGTTAGTAACAGTGTTTTGTTTTTTATAGAAAAATAAATCAAACTTTTGGAATTACTCATTGCAAAAAAAGATATCGTGAATATAGATTTATACAGGGTGTCCCGAATTTAAATGGCAAAATTTTAGGAACTTATAGGGGACCGAAAAATTAAGACAAAAAGCCTTAAGAGATTTGCTCGTTTTTGCTTAGTTTTAGAGAAAATCGCAAAAAAAAAAAAAAAAAAAAAACAAGTTTTCATTTTTATACTTATTTATTTACATTTATATTTATGTTATGTTCTGTTTAATGTAAATATTGCTCAAAATGTTGTCCTCTTGCATCCAATGCAAGCATTACATCTAGCACTCACTTGATACATTGCAGCTAAACATCGGTGATAAAAATCGGTGAGATTGCCAATTCCGCTATGTGCATTTTAGCACATTCTAGACATTAAATGCAAAATACAAAATGTGCTTTTTTTTTGGTCCTAAAATTACAAAAATGTTTCCTTGAAACCTGATTCAAGCTGAATATGCGCGTTCGGGTTTTTACATTTGTCACGGAATTTCATTTTAAAACGAAACCTGAAAAAAATGCACTTATCGGAATTAGCAATCTCACCTAAGATATATCTATCATTGACGGTCAAGGGGGAAAGCCCTAAAACATGTTTCATGTCATTATTTATATAGCCAGTTTTTTTTTATTTATAATTATAATATTGATTTTTTTTTTTTTCGAAACAAAGGAAATATATGTTGTTCTATTGTTTCAGATAGTGCTGATGGAACACGAAACGGAGTCCAACTTCGCGAACCTCTCGTTCCCCCAGCTGACGGAGGTGACCTCCTTCGTCATCTTCTACCGGGTCCGCGGGCTCACCTCGATCGGGAAGCTGTTCCCCAACCTGGCCATCATAGGGGGGGACCTCCTCTCCGTCGACTACGCCCTCATCATCACCCAGATGCCGCACCTCATGGAGATAGACCTCTTCCAGCTGAGGCTCATTGTACGAGGATCGGTCGCTATCTTCAAGAATCCAAGTTAGTATTACATTATTTGTTGAATGTATATTTTAAAAATTTTCATTCTTTTTTGTATTCATGTCATTGGAAGTAGCTTATAAATAGCGGAGGAAACGTTAATATTTTATTGAAATTTGCATATATCCTTACTATAATATAAAAAGGACTTCATTTTTCATTTGTGACCACGAAAAATACAGCACCAATCTGTATCATCAAATATTGCTCATAGTTCAGGAAAGGTTTCTTTTCAGACGTCTCGGTGGGTTATCTGGAATGGAGTGTAAGGCAAGTTGAAAGAAAAGTGGATTTCAATGGTTGTGGAACTTACTATGAGAGGATAGGTATCTGCTTTAGACTTAATCAGCAACATATGGATAAGTTTGTTTGTGACAAAATAAGAAGCATTAAGGATTTTTCGAAGGATTTTGGATTGTGAGGATTGGATACGAGAAGAACAGGAAGGTTTAGTGGGGCACCAAATCTCAACTATTGGTAGCACTTATAGTTTATTATTCATGTAATGAAGTTCTAGAAGCAAACTTAATAGGTTTGTTTGTGACAAAGTAAGGAGCATTAATGATTTTGGATTGTAAGCATTGGCTACGAGAATAGTTGGATGGTTTAGTGGAGCCCAAAGCTCAACTCCGTATGTCCGTATAGGTCTAATAACTGTATTGAAATGAGTCTTATGTAATTTATTAGAGCTCTGAACATTTCTCTAGTAAATATTGAAGCAGTCCATAACGACGCACAGTTTCTTGTCGTGTTAGTTTTGTATGTGGATTCCAAGTTAAACGTTGAATTAAATTTGAAATGGAATGAGAATCAAGTTGTGATACTAATCGATTTCAATGTTTGTGGAGTTTGCTGTGAGAGGATAGGTATCTGGTTTGAGCCAAGTCAAAAGCGTAAGATATATTAAGATCTTTGTTAACAAACTTAATAGGTTTGTCTGTGAGGTTATTTTTAAGGATTTTGGATTGTAAGGATTGGATAAGAGATGAATTGGAAGGTTTAGTGGAGCCCCAAGGCTCAACACCGCACGTACTGTATGTCAGTAATTTATTGGTAGCTCCGAACATTTGTCTAGTGAACCTTGAAGTAGTCTATAACGACGCGCAGTTTCTGGTCCTTTTATTCTTTTATGTGGATTCCAAGTTAAGCGGTGAATTAAATTTTAAACGTTGTAGGTTGTATTAAAAGGTGTTTTATGGATCTCTATGTTTTTATGAAGGTTTGTGGCTTAAATGGAAAAGTTAGATAATAACCGAGAAACGAAATTAATCCTACCTAAGAGCTTGTTGTAGAATCTCAAACTAGCGAATCTGAACAATGTAAACTGCTAGGAGGATCTAATTTAAGTTTTAAAGTAACAAGTTATAATTAATCAGAATATGTAATATGATTATCGATGAAAGTTTCTTTATCATCTTAAAATCCGTTATAAAACATTAAAAACCAAGAATGTGAATTTTAGTTTTATCATTTATTTATTGTATTTAAGAGCATACAAAATAAATGAAAATGAAAATTTGAAATGACATGTCTGAGAAATGGGGTTAATAGTTGTGGTTTAATGTGTTTTTTTTTTTTTTTTTTTGTTTATTTTTTTTTTTTTACAAATATATTCATCAAATAAATGTGTTAGTAACGATACAATAACATGTCAGAACTTGAAAGGAACTACTCATGAGTAGCACTTCAATAAAAATTCCACTCTAGAGATCTCTATGCGATCTTTTCAGACGTCTCGGAGGATTATCTGGAGTTAAGAATCTATTGGATTTGAGTGGTTATGGATCACACTAATGGGTTGAGTCAGAAAAAATGAACGTTTTATTGGAAAAAATCAAAATTTATTTTTCTTCTACTTGAAAGGTTTTTAATAATCAATATATAAACCATTGTACTCTATAGTTTGACGCCATCTGGAAGCCAGCTGTAGAATTCCTTGATGGTACCACTTTTTGGGTTTTGAATCGAAGAATTCACGAACCCCATTTTCAACTTCATTTAAGTTGTTGAATGTTTTTACCTGAAGGAAATGAGCCAATAATCTAAACAGGTTGTAGCCTGATGGTGCTAGGTCTGGACTATATGTCGGCTGAGGGAGAAGCTCGATTCTATCCAAATTAGCTAATTTTTTTTTTTTTTGTAAGGCGAGATGTGTGGGGTCTGGCATTATATTGTTGGAACAATGCTTGCTTCCTGTTGACTAAACCTGGATACCGCTGAACATCGTACATTCTCTGCTGTTGTTCTGGATAGACCTCTGATAGCAGAGCGTCCTGGTTGACTACTGAAATACGTCCTGATCCTGATTTCCTTTCAAGGCTCAAATCACCTCATCTTCGGACCACCTTCTCATCGTCCTTTCATTCAAAGAGCCTTCATCCTCAAATTCAATCACTAAACGAGTGGCTTCAGCTGTTTTGAAAACTTGCCATGTTTCCACTAATGAAGCAAAATTACGAAAGATTTCATACTTTCCTGTCATTGTGAACGAAGGAAAGCTATAGAAGTACCGAGCCCGATAGAGGGCATGCTGTTAAGCAAATGATTTAGGCGGGATCAAACATGAACTTGTTATCACAATTCTTAGCTCCCGAATGATATAAAAAAGGAATTACGATGGAAAGTTCAAACACAAAGAAAACGGTCATTTTTCTCACTCATCCCATTATTAAAGGATAGGTTTGGGCTAACTCAGCAACAAATAGAACTAGGATTGATGAATTAAGTGCCACTTCTATTGAGATTATTTTATTTGAAAACTAGTTTCGAATGCTAAACATTCATCTTCAGTCTTCGAGGTAACTAAAACACTAAAGGATTTTAGTTACCTCGAAGAACTGAAGATGAGCATGTTTCGCATTCGAAACTAGTTTTCAAATAAAATAATCTCAATAGAAGTGGCACTTAATTCATTAATCCTAATTGTATTGATCCTTCTATATCATCATGCGTACCTCAAGTAACAAATAGAACATTAAGATCTTTATGGATAAGTTTATTAGTGATATTATAAAGAGCATTGAGGGTTTTTCGAAGGATTTTGGATTGTAAGGATTAGATACGAGATGGATTGAATGATTTAGTAGCGCCCCAAAGCTCAAATCCGTACGTCCCAATAGCTCTAGTCACAGTAATGTAAATAAGTATTTTTTAATTAATTGCTGGGAGCTTGGTGGTTTATGTTTAAGATAATATTTCAATCTTTGTTATTACTGCCGCTTCAGGGCTCTTCCAAAAATACTTCTTTCATCCTTCGAAGCGGAACGAATTCGATTCTACATAATGCCGCTGCTCCTTTTGTTATTTCGTTCTTTCTAAAGGCCTATACAATATATATAGTTATTGATTTTAATTTTTTTTTTTTTTTTTAATAACTTAAAAGGTAAGGAATTTTACTGATATACATGTGCCACTAATAAGTAATGTAAATTAAAAAATTAAATAACTTTAAAAGTTTAATATTACCTGTAATACATTATTACAATCCACAAATGTAATACAGGGTGTCCAAAAAGAGTATCGGGTATTTGTCACGTCGATGAAACAAAAACTACTTAAAATTAAAAAAAAAAAAAAGTTTATTGTCAATTATTACAATATATAGTGGAAAATTATTTGGAAAAGACGATGTTATCTAAATGGTGACCAATATGCTGCTGGCACTCTTCTAATCGGGAACGAAGATTAGGGATCACATGCTGACACATAGCTTTCGCTATTGCTGCCATTTCAGACCTGATGTTTTGCTTCAATTGCGTCAGGTTCGTCAGATTATTCTCGTAGAACTTACTTTTAAGGTATCCCCATGCAAATAGACAAGGTGGACTAAGGTCGGGGCTTCTGGGAGGGCCAGTTGATGTTACCCCTACGCGAAATGACCTTATTAGGGAATCATTCGTTAACGCTTCCATTGCTTGATTTGATGTATGGCAAGTGGCACCATCTTGATGAAACCTTGAAATTCCTGTATCACTGGACCCAAAAAGTTTCGTAGCATATCGCAGTAACGGTCACTATTCACATTGAGTGGTCGGCCTCGTCGATCTTCACGAAAACAAGAACCGATTATGCCTCTAGCAGACATAGCGGCCGAAACTACATTTTGGTTGTGCAGGGGACGTGCATGCTTTCGTCTTTGTTTTTTCCTCTGCCCAGTACCGACAATTCAGTTTATTGGCATCACCATTCAGATGAAAGTTAACTTCATCACTGAAGAGTTAGTTATCAAAATTGTTGAACTGCCGTAACATTTCGTTGGCAAAATTCAATCGATTAGAATATTCTGTATCCTTCAATTCTTGAACCAATTGAAATTTATAGGCTTATAAACGGAAATCTTTCTTTAAAATTAAATGCAAGAACGATTTTTCACACGATTTCATGATCCCCTCCTCACCCCCATCCGTCGCTTAGTTTCAAATGCAACGCCAAAACAAACATCATCTTTTTCAAATAATTTTCCACTTTATATTGAAAAAATTAAAAATAAACTTTTTAATTTTTTTATTTTAAGTAGTTTTTTTTTGGGGCTCCACTAAACCATCCAATTCATCTCGTATCTAATCCTTACAATCCGAAATACTTCGAAAAATCCTCAATGCACCTTACATTGTCACCAATAAACTTATCCATAAAGATCTCTATGTTCCATATGTTGCTGATTTAGCCCAAAACAGATATCTGTCCTTTCATAGTAAGCTCCATAACCACTTAAATCCTCTAATTCCTCAACTTGCTTCCCACACCAATCCTCCGAGGCGTCTGAAAAGAAGATGGCGTAGAGACCTTCTAGGGTAGAATTTTTATTAAAGTGCTGCTGATGGGTAGTACTTTTCATGTTTTGTCACGTTATTGTAATAGTTAACAGCACATTTACTTGATGTATAAATTTTGTACAGTTGTAAATTTCAATAAATTGTTTAAAAAAAAAAATAAAAAAAAAAAAAAGTTTTGTTTTATAGAAGTAACGTTTAAACCGATACTCTTTTTGGAAACCCTGTATAATTATACAACAATCATGGCGTGGGTTGACAGGAGACAGGCAGCAGCAAGGTTGTGGCCCATACACTTCACTTTCAGCTGATTTCAAAGTTATTCTTGCAAATCTCTCTCCCAGCTTTCTTCAGCATTCTCCGTGCCACATAAGGGATTTATGTTGTTGTTATATTTTGTAATAGTCTGTTAACATGGAAACTTCATTCATGAAATCATTTGTTATTCTTCTGAATTTGTTCGTAACTCCACCTGAGCTAGAGCGTGCCAAAAAAAAAAAATGCTGTCATGGACTCGGCCGTGAGTTGTACTTGAATACATTTATGTAACTGGTTATATATTTTGATTAAAATATTTTTATTTATGTATTTAGGATAAAAGGAAGGAAACTAATAATTATTGTGTTACAATATAACAAATCTGTGACTTGATGATGATGATACTGCTACCGATGATGTAGTTGCAATTTGTCTGTTCTTAGATGTATTATAATATAAACTCAGTTCATAGCTAGACACATTCACTGTCATGCAGTTTCTATCCAAGTTTCGCTGAATGCCAAATAATCAGATCGGTGGATGATTGCGTCGGTAGAAATGTCATCTGAGTGCGTGACCAAGCTTTCTGGACTAATTGCGGTAATAAGTATAAAACAATTGCTGATCAGGAATACTATCACAAATTTTTTGATATTTATTTTTATTCTAACACTTATTATATTCACTGTCACTACTTTAAACTAAAATTTTTGTATATACAATCGGTAGATGTTGACGACAGCTACCGATTAAAACTTAAACGAACATCGTAGCTTCTCCGAGTCAAAAGTTATACTAATTGCAAATCTCGATACGCAGCAAAATACCTAAAAATGTACGTTCCCGGCACTATTTGATTCGGTCTTATAGTGTTTTATTATTACCATTCGATTGCTCTTGAGAAGCCCTTTCCAACCGTATACGACAGTGATGGGCAAAGTACGGCCCGCGTGCCAGGTGCGGCCCTTAGTGCTAGTCAATCCGTCCCGCAACATAGTCACACACAATTATACATAAGACAAAATTTATTTTCTGCAAAGTTAGAATAGAATGATTGTTTTCTTCTCGTTGCGTCCTGGATCTTCTATCGTTGTACCATATAAGTTAATGTAATGAGATAAAGTCAAAAATAAAGTTTCTTAGTTGTAAAACTTTGTTTTGTCCAATTTTTTTTTGGCCCGCCTGGATGTTTTTCTATTTCATCCGGCTGTCCTCTTAAAAAGTTTGCTCATGTCTGGTATACGATCTCTGTATTAGGGTTTTTAGACGCCCATAGGCTGTATATCTTTTTGATAATATTTTTTTATTCTAATACCTTAATATATTCACTGTCACTACTTTAAAGTAATGTTTTATATGCAATTAATAGGTGTTTACGACAGGTGACGATTAAAACTTAAACGACCATCGTAGGTTCTCCCGGGTCAAAAGTTATACTAATTTCAAATCTCTGAACGCATCAAAATGCCATCAAAATTGCGGCGCTTCTCCCTCCACCGCGCGCAGTGCGTCATTGTTCTCGCTTATCATAATGAATTCTTTGATCCTTTTGCTATCCAGTGGTATAACTTAATTTTGGATGTAGAGGATAGATTCGAAACTACAACGCTCAACTGTGTCCCCCGATTTTATTGTCATAAGTTTTTTGGATTGCCCCCCTATGGTAGCAAATTTATAGACGTATTCACGTCAAAAGCGCCTAAATTTAAAAAAAAAAAGCGATTTAAAATATGGTTTGTCCATTAAAATCAATATAGCTCCTAAACGGTAGGTGCTAGCTCCTAACTAGACAAATTTTAAATATTTAACAAAAAAATATTTTCTATTAAATTTATGTGGAGTTGGATGTCAAATTTTTGATCCGAGAAGCACCAACTGAGTTAGCCGGTGTCAAATTAGGTATGTATGTTACGTTCGTTCGTTCGTTTGCTGTGTTTTTTTTTTTTTTTTTTTTTTTTTTTAGTTCACACCTCTCAGCGATGCAGCGCTGTATATTTAGCTTCCGTTCGTTCGGTGTCGTTTTTTTTTTTTATTTTTAGTTCAATATTCTTCTGAATCCAGCGTTCTGTACGTACGTAACCCGCCATAAAAAAGCTGTGCTCCAAAAAGACTATACATTTTTCTTCTTTGCTTTTTTCTATTATTTTATAATTAACTATGACAATACAACAAATAATTTCATAAGGTAACTTTCAAAACCTGTTTTGTCTCAAAAAATGTTTTTTTTGAGTTTTTGGTATCAATAGATTTGTTTTTCAGATCCCTCTATAATATGTGATGAGTATTAGCCCACCCAGAATTATTAAACAATATCAGGGTTTCAATCAAAGAGTATTTTGTCCATAGCCTGTTTTTAGTTCAAATCATGCTCCACTATCCGCTAAGCCAATGGGAACGCTGCATTATTGACAATAATGACATCATTGACAATAATCGCTTACACTGGGGTTATAAAGGTTGTACTTTTTAACTTTTCAAGTGTTGAAAATATCGTGGAAGAGGATGAAACTTGTGACTGTTTAGAAAATGAAAGATGTGAACTGCATATTTAAAAACTAGTGACAGTTAAGAAAATGAAAATGTTCCCCGAAAATTATGAGTGTTATTAACATACATCATCTATCATGTAATTATAAATTTTATTTTGTGTACTTTTTAGCAAACAGTGACTTCTGTAAAATAATAAATATAACCCTTCATTATGTAATTTTTTCTTGATATAAATCAATATTATTAAATATATTATTTTATTTTTGAAGAGAAAAGATTTGACCCGGTCGGGATTCGAACCCAAGTTTCCACCTCTCTAGCGTAACGCCTTGTCCAACTAGGCCACCGGGGTCGTATCCGAACCAGGCAAATCTTCTCTCTTCAGTGATCCATAACCCCCGGGCACTCGCAGATCGCGATGTGATTCCGGGGATGAATGTTCATATTGAACATTACATTTAACTTGGATCTATTGACAATCCGTCACCGGTATGTATATATGTAATTTTTTCTTGATATAAATCAATATTATTAAATATATTATTTTATTTTTGAAGAGAAAAGATTTGACCCGGTCGGGATTCGAACCCAAGTTTCCACCTCTCTAGCGTGGCGCCTTATCCAACTAGGCCACCGGGGTCGTATCCGAACCAGGCAAATCTTCTCTCTTCAGTGATCCATAACCCCGGGCACTCGCAAATCGCGATATGATTCCGGGGATGAATGTTCATATTGAACATTACATTTAACTTGGATCTATTGACAATCCGTCACCGGTATATATATATGTAATTTTTTTTCTTGATATAAATCAATATTATTAAACATATTATTTTATTTTTGAAGAGAAAAGAATTTATGGATCACTGAAGAGAGAAGATTTGCCTGGTTCGGATACGACCCGGTGGCCTAGTTGGATAAGGCGCCACGCTAGAGAGGTGGAAACTTGGGTTCGAATCCCGACCGGGTCAAATCTTTTCTCTTCAAAAATAAAATAACCCTTCATTATTTCACCAAACCGAGTTTTGTCCACTATTTTCCTTCAAACCCGTGTTTAGCCCACTGTTTTCCTTCAAAACGTGTTTTGTCCACTGTTTTCCTTCAAAACGTCTTTTGTCCACTGTTTTCCTTCAAAACGTGTTTTGTCCATATTTAAAATTAAAAATGCTAATTTTAGGAGTAAAGAATATTTCCGAACCTTGTTTTAGATGCTATAAGTTTAATGAGAAATTTTTTGTTTCTGAAGGGTAATTAAATCTCATAATATACGCTTTTTGTTATTTCTGAAAAGTGGGATTACTGTGACAAAACACGTTTTGAAAGTTACCTCCTCAGTTATTGTTTTTATGATAAATTTTATTATTTTTTTTTTTTCTATCGCTCATATGAATTATTTTTTTATTTTGTAGTAATTTATTGTTGAAGCAAAGAATCAAGAATGGATTTTCGATTTGTGAATAAACATATTTTGGTACTGAAGCAACATTAGATATAAAGCATGAAGTCTTATTCTTGTCCAAATATGTTATTTATGTGTTTTTATAATTATGTAAATAAGTTCATAATTTATATTTATAACACTTGAAGATAGAAAATAGTAATCTTGGAGTTGAGATATATGTAGTAGATGCTGACCGACCTGTGTAGGCAGGAAATAATCGCTGACTCGAAGTTTCGTGGTTTCTCTCAGCGATTCTCAGTAACCTGACTAAGGTGTCTGAACCTATACCTAACATAGTTCAAAAGATTCCAACAGTTTATAGAAATTCTGGCCATTTAATTTATTTTCTTACAATTAATATAGAAATAAAATTTATTTAATCATCTAACGTAGTTCAAGATTTTTTAGAAATACTCTTTTCTAAGTTGTTTCGAGTAGTACTATCCTCTTTTAATTTATTTTGCGGTAATCGATTCAGAAAAAAAAAAATGTTTTCGTTTCATCATCTGACAAACAATATATATTTTCATCAGTACTTCATTTTCAATAAACGATACTGTGCCCTTCGTGTCATTATTTACTATCCGTAATTAATTATACTTTTTTAGCAATTTTAATAAAGAGGAAATTAATAAAATTTAAAAACTGTTTACTCAAGATTTACAAAACAGATTTTTTTAATATGGATCATGTTTTACCGTTGACCTAATTGGTCAAAAGCGATACGTTTTTGAGGAACGAGGAGGGTGATATGCGTAGTTTGATAGTTTAATATTAGGAGAATAGGAACAGTTAAGAGCTCAACTCTCAATACAATAAATTACCCTAGCTCACTAATGAGTGAACTCCTTTTGACTCTGTTTCTCCTAATAAGAGATAAAAAATTTAACTAGGATTTGACCGATCTTGCTCGATCCTATCCGGCTGTTGTGAATATAAAAATACTCTTCTTAAATAAACAATACAATCATTTAAGTGAGCTAATTAATTTGAAAATTTATTTTTATTAGAAACCGAATCACAGGTAAGCGAAAAAAGAAAGATGAAAAACATATCGTTGGTGAGATCGCCGATTCCGCTATGCGCATTTTAGAACCTTCTATGACATTACATACGAAATGTGCTTTGATGCATATTTGTAATTATTTTAAGCTGAAATCATAAAATTGTTTTGTCAAAACCTGATGCAAGCTGAATTAGCGAATTCGGGTTTTTATATTGGACGCGTAATTTCATTTAAAAACAAATACTGAATCCAAAAAATGGACATAACGGAATTGGCAATCTCACGGACGATATTACTATCATTGACGTTCAAGACGAAAACCCCTATAACACGTTCCGTGTTATTCTTTCTTTTGCCGGCAGGATCAACGGGGCCAGTTTTTTTTTTTTTTTTTTTTTATAAAAAAATCATTTTATATAAATAACTAACATACTCTAATTCATTGATGAATTATGAATGAACTGCCTTGAGACTTTCAGGCTAAATGACTAATGTTTTATTCACTCAGATATATTATGTACGACTATTGATCTCAGAATTATTAATTAAAAGAATTATTTTTTATTTTATTTTTTACGTAAACAAAAGATGTCTGGTCGTTTAAAAAGTTCATTTGTTTTTTCATTGTAGTTAAAAATCAATGAATTATTTATTAAAACAAACTCTGTTGCAACTAAAATAACTTAGCCTCAACGTCATGCAAGATCCCAACACCGCTTTTAAAAAACGATTTATCTTTGCTGGTAAAAAAAACTGATTTAATTCCATTTCGAGGCTTTTCTGGTTACCAAAAACATTTCTGCCGAAGAAAATTGTCCATAGATCTGAAAAGGTGATAATTATTCGGTGAAAAGTCGGGAGAGTATGGTGGTTGGGGCAATGTTCCCCATCTAGTTTCCATTAATTTATTCGACTCTGATAACTTGTGAGGGAACATTTAACCATTTTTTTTTTAAATTTCTTATTTGACTTAAGTATCTTCTTATTACCTATTTCCGCACATGGTTGACTTGATGACAACTCAATTAATTCTAGAATTTCCTGTTCTTTGGCAACTTGAGGTCTTCCGGAACAAGTATCAACCGAAGTTGAACTTTACGCTCAGAGACTACCTTCTCATCAAACACGAAGCATTTTTTTCGAGCGGCCTCGTTTGCCTTCAAGCAAAGCTTAAATTCATATAGTAAAATTGATTGAATTTAAATTAAAACTCTCCACTCGCCATTTTAATATATTTCTTTAAACGTTTAGGAGTGACTGGATAAATGACAATCCCTATTTCAAAGACAGTAAACGATATTGCATACATTGGAAAAGGTCGAATTGAAAATAGAATTATAACAAAGACTGTACAGACCAAATAAAATTAATTAAAAAAAGGACAGGACTGTTGAAATGATCTGATAGAATATTATTCACATGCGCTTAATTTTTATAATATTTTTTTAAATATTCATATTTAGTGTAATTAGTATACAGGGTGAGTAAAACTAGATCAAAAATGTAGCAAATGCCTCAGACCTCACCTTTCTATTCCATTCCGTTGCAGATATGCGATAAATCAATGACTTCTTTGAGGAAACTACGTTTTTTTTCATAAAAGCTGTAATATCTCCATTTTGTTAAAATATTTTTCGAATTTTGACCACATTTTCGGATTTAGCATTAAATTTTCTATCAAACATTACATTGAAAATCTAATAACATAATTCCTAAGTAATAATAATAAATAGATAAATGTAATAACATAAGATCCTCTGTTCTGGTGTCGCTTTATTGACAGTTTTCTTTTATTTTCTATTAAAAAATATTTTTTTCTTTGCTTTCTATTCCAATGAAGAGTTTATATAAGGGATTGTCATAAAATTTTATTTACACAAGTAACTGATTTGTATGCCAAATGAGAACACCATTTTTTTTCGGTTTCAAATGTGAATTTCTCAATGAAATTAAAACAAAATCATTACGTTTAACATATTCGAAAGCTGATTAAATTTGATTGTTTTTTTTGAAAAACGGTGAGCGTTGAAGTAATATAAGACATTGTGACTTCCCCAAATAAGGTGAAGATCAAGCTGTTCTTTAGATACCAAGTTTGTAAAATTCAAGATTACAGGTACTCAGCTATTATAGAAAATTTAATGCTAAATCCGAAAATGTCAAAATTTGAGAAATATTTAAACAACATGGAGAAATTACAGCTTTAATGGAAAAAAACGTGGTTTCCTCAAAAAAGTGTTTGATTTATCGTATGTCTGCAACGGGTTGTAATAGAAAGGTGAGGTTTGCGGCATTTTGCTACATTTTTGATCTAGTTTCACCCATTTTTTTTTTTTTTTTTTTTACACTAAGAGATACTCACCCTGTTTTGTTTCAATGCAAGATAATAAAAAAGAAATATATATACTGGAGAACTGGTTATTACGATACTAAAAGGAATGTTGATACTATGATTGAAGCTAAGAAATACATATGTTTCATGAAAATAAAATTACAATGAATTCATACATATTTTTAATTGGATCATTTTGAATGAATTATAAATATTAAAGTACTTACTATCAGTTTCTGAAAATTTATATTTTGTATTGTTATCTTACAGAATTAGGTAGGCCGTATATGAAAGTTATTGAACTGAAATAAAAAACAATGCAATATTACGATTCGTTCTGGTTGAATTAACTTTTTTGAATTTCTTTTTTTTATTTCGGTCTATTTCTTTTTGTGTGTATTCTTTATGCTTCTGAATTAAAAAAAAAAATGTGACACTTTCATTGTTTGTCTCTTTTTTTGTGGTCTGATCTTGTGACCTTTAGAAGGCCCGGTCTCGAAGATAAATGCCTATCAAGCGATTATGTTTGGTTTTTTTATTATTCACATCCAAATGGATCAGGCTATATAAAATCCCGTGACTTATTTTTTGTTTAGTATGTCCCATAAATCATTAAATTCCCCACTGACTCAAGTTCTTTGATCATAATTATTGACAACTTTATTGCTTGTTGATTTTTTTTTAAGACAGGAAACTTTCTTTCTTCATAATTTATGGAAATTAATTCATAAATCGTGGAAAGGAAAAAAAAGATTAGACGTAATATATGGAGACGTCTTGAAACAAGAAATGATAAATTGTTCAGTCAATAAACATATTTTATAGTGCATGAAATATGCGATAATTTCTACTTTGATTTATGGACTATACAAAAAATATATTTTAAATAATATTTTTTTTTTTGACTTTATGTATTTATTCACACCTGTCAAATTAATAGTAATAATTAAATCTCCTATAACATGTATATTAGTCACACACAAATATTTGTCAAACTTTCAACGGTTTTCAAGATTCGCATTATGTAAACTCGATCATTTTCACAAAAAATAAGAATCAAATTTTTAGGGCACTAAATTTACTCTAATTTCATATATACGTTTATGGCATGTGAAGCAAATCTTTGCTTAAAATATAATTAGCTTTAAGTTTTATTTCAAACATACTTTTCTAGAGCCCACTGTTTTCAAGATATAGTCGAAAAAACCCAAAATTAGACCTCCCCGTTAGGGTTGGGCGACAGTCGATAGTTAGC
Organism: Euschistus heros; assembly: GCA_003667255.2. NCBI lineage: Eukaryota > Metazoa > Arthropoda > Insecta > Hemiptera > Pentatomidae > Euschistus > Euschistus heros. The sequence goes on along the minus strand of RCWM02000373.1, from coordinate 10,007 downwards.
ACTATCGATAGGCCGATACTATCGGTTGAGAACTATCGTTTGCTATCGATAGTTTTTCGATAGTTGCTTCCTTTTTTCCAAAGCTATGCAATAAAAAATTCAATTAATTTAATTAAATTCAGTTATCTAGTTACTATTTGAAAATTACAGGGTTATAAATTATAAGGTTATATCATAAAAATGAGAGAAAAAAACTAATTAATTTGAATTTTAAAAAAGTATTTACAATTTACATGGTTACAATAATAATGAACAAATCAAATCTTCAGCAAAAGAAAAATAACGAAATAGTTAATTTTAAGAGTCAAGTGTGCTCCTTGAGGCACATATTTCCCGAAAGAGAAATAGCATTTTTTCTTTCCTTTGGCTTAATCTTTGAGTGAACCCTCGAATTCTGGAAATTCCGAATTCAATTTCAAAAGAACTCGACATTGGACAGAGACAGATTAGCATAATTCCGAGAGTTTCAAAACTTGTGGGTAAAAAAAGACCTATCGATAGTAACTATCGACTTTCGTCCAACTCTACTCCTGCCCCCCCCCCCCCACCGTTTGTTCATTCCCCAGGTTCGGGGACTTTTAATATGTTTATCTTGTAACAGCTAGCGAAGCCCTGGGGTAAAAAATAATCGCATATTCCATGCACTCTACACCCCTCATTTCAGCACTCATTGGCTGGACTAGAATTACAAATTATTGGTATAGTTCAGATGCTGCTAAATTTTCAAATATCTAAAGCCTGTAATAACCGAAAAAAATTAAGTATGTGAGATCGACGATAAATCTGAAAACCAGAATAAAGCGATGGTTGTGAATACCTTTATTGCCCTACATAATATTCTTACTTTGCAGAGACTTACTAATTACTAAACAAAAATATTTTAAATACCATTAGTAGTACATAGGGGCGAGTTAATAAAAGATTTGCGAGAGAAAGATCTTTTACCATGAAAATTGGATGAAAGATCGTTCAAGGTTACTAGAAATGTGTTGTGTATATATCTATATACATGGTGAGTACCTCTTAGTGTAAAAAAAAAAAAAAAAAAAAAAAACTGGGTGAAACTGGATAAAATATGTAGAAAAATACCGCACACCTCGCCTTTCTATTCCAATTCGTTGCAGATATATGATAAATCAAAGAAATTTTTTAGGAAACCCAGGTATTTACCATAAAACTTGTAATCTCCATTTTATTTAAATATTAAATTCTGACCACATTTTCAGATTAAGCGTTAAATTTCCTATAACAGCAGAGTGCATTCAACCTTGAATTTTACTTAAAAACTTGGGAACTAAAGAACAGCTTGATCTTCACCTTATTTAGGGAAGCTACAATGTCTAATATTACTTTAATGCTCACCGTTTTTGGAAAAAAAACTATCAACAAAACTAACTCATAAAAAAACTTGCAAATTTAATTTAAGCTTTTAAATGATGTGTAAAAAGTGATGATTATGTTTCGATTTAATGGAGAAATGTACTTTTAAAACCGAAAAAAAAAAACAAGGAGTTCTCATTTGGCATACGAATCAGTTACTTGTGTAAATAAAATATTTTTGCAGTCCCTAATCGAAATGTGCATTCTAAACATAACAAACTCTTCATTGGACTAAAAAGCAAAGAAAAAAATTATTGGCAAAGTAAAACTGTCAATAACCGACACTAGATCAAAGGATCTTATGTTATTGCATTTATTTATCTATTATTATTATTTAGGATTTACGAGGTGTGATCAAAAAGTTCCAGGACTTTTTATATACTATGGAAATGCAATGTCTCACAGCGATGCGGTTGGCCAGCATTGTATTGCCTGACATGAAAATGAATGTGAAAGAAGAGCAACGTGTTTGTGTGAAGTTTTTGTGTGAAACTGAACAAAACGTTTTCTGAAACCTTTTTGATGTTACAAGAGGCTTTTGGTGAAGAATGTCTAAGCCGATCATGCTGCCATCAGTGGTTCAAGAGGTTTAAAGATGGCCGAACATCCACAGACGACGATGCTCGTTGATGACAATGTTGCTAAAGTGAACGCTCTCGTACGATCAGACCGTCGACTAACAATCGGTGAAATGGCAGAAGAGTGTAACATTTCATTTGGGTCATGTCAGGAAATTTTAACTGAAAAACTTCAAATGCGTCGTGTTGCAGCAAAGTTTGTGCTAAAACTGTTGACTGAAGACCAAAAACAACACCGAACTCATGTTTCTAAGGAACTTGTTCAAAAGGCAAATGACGACGAAAGCTTCTTGAAACATGTCATTACGGGAGACGAGACATGGGTTTTTGGTTACGATGTGGAAACAAAAGCCCAATCATCACAATGGACATCAAAAGGTTCTCCAAGACCCAAGAAAGCACGCCAAGTCAAATCAAATGTGAAGGTCATGCTTACGGTTTTCTTTCACTGTAAAGATGTTGCCTACTATGAATTCCTTCCACAAGGTCAAACAATTAATCGTTTTGTTTATCTTGAAAACCCTCAGAAAATTGCGTAATGCTGTGAGAAGAAAGAGACCTGAGCTGTGGCAAAGTGGGTGATTGGGTCCTTCACCATGATATTGCTCCTGTTCACTCTGCATTAGTTATCCGTAACTTTTGTGTACAAAACGCAATGACTGTCATTCCTCAGCCCCCCTACTCACCTGACCTGGCTCCAGCCGACTTTTTTCTTTTCCCCCGAAGCTCAAGAGACACCTGAAAGGACGTAGATTTCAACAGTTGACGAAATTAAAGAAAATACAACGGAGCTGCTAAACACCTTTACAAAAGAAAGAGTTTTCTGGGGCCTTTGATCAGTGGAAACACCGGTAGGAAAAGTGTGTAGCTTCCCAAGGGGAGTACTTCGAAGGAGACAAATTTGAATAACCTGTATGTTTGTATGAATAAATGTATAAAATTCAGTCCTGGAACTTTTTGATCACACCTCGTATTTTTATTAGGTTTTCAATGTAAGGGTTAAAACCGAATGATAATGAACATAAACCTAAATTCAGATTCAGATAGATTCAGTTGATTGGTATTGAAGAATACCACTTTTTGAGGTGAATTTTATGGGTAGATTTGTCTGTTTTTGCAGGGGAAGGCATTTCTATTTTTGTACTTATTACATGAATAAAGTTCATATAATATCCTTCCTAAAACAGCTGTTTTTCTGTTTAAAAAAAAAAAAAATTCTATTCAAAATGTATTTTTTATTCATACTTTTTTCTTAAAGTATTTGTTCGTATCCATCAAGGAGTGTATTTCTGACAAAACGTATTTGTCTGTTTTTTAATACAGCAAGCGAATAGGATGCATTTGAAATGTTTGTGTTTGTTCGTTATAGAGGCATGTGTCACTGTCAGTGAGGTAAAAGCTTTTGAAATAATGTTTACTTTGTCCATTTCAGTAATTGCTTTTGCCTGTAGTTTCTACATTTAATCGATTATGGTTTTTATCGGATTCATTTATGTAGAAGTAACTTTGTGCTTTGTACAAAATATATTAAATATTGATAGGTTTTTTATCTGAGTCACTAGTAATATTATAAATCGATTTTTTCTTGTTACTTTTCAATCCCATATCCTAAACCTTCAAGAATAGTGTCAAAAATGTAGAATCAAAATAAACCCAAAAAAATCTCACCAAATAACCTTTACCTTTCGTCGTTAACCTACGACCTCCTGCCCTACAGTATCCTTTAATGATGTTCCACTAATCCCTGTCGAACAGATCCGCTACCTAGGACTACACTTCTTACTTACTTGAAAACGTCTCACATGAAATCTGCATACAAGACTAAAACGACAAGAAAACTGTTTGTCGTTACAGACCACTTCAACATTTACTAGACAAACGATCAAAGCTCCCTATTCATTACAAAAGACTCATTTGCATGACTGTGATTAGACCTATTTGTACGTTCAGAGTTGCGCTTTGGGGCTCCACTAAACCATCCAATATATCTTGTATCCAATCCTTACAAACTAAAATCCTTCCAAAAATCCTCAATGCTCCTTACTTTGTCACCAAATAAACCTAAACCATAAAGACCTTAATGTTCCGTATGTTGTTTATTTAGCCCACACCAGATACCTATTCTTTCATAGTAAGCTCCATAACCACTCAAGTCCATTAGTTTCTCAACTTGCTTCTTAGTCAATTCCCGATAATTAATTAAAAAAATTCATTAACTTTTAATACTTTATTTCGATTTTAAACGTATATTTGGACTTGTTAACTATATATATATATATATATATATATATATATATATATATATAAAGTACGTATGCATTTTATGTAAAACAACGTTTATTCCGATTTTGGTTTATTTCCCCCAACTTCTATAATCCGAATTTTCACTAATCCAGACACCTTCTAGCAACAATTAGTTCAGATGGCGAGATTTCACTGTACATTCAATTTTGTAAAGAAGATTTTAAATAAATACAATTTTAATGAATAAATGGCAATTTTTATACGATCTAAACTCCTATAACTCTAATAATTTTATAGTTTGTTATTTATTGTAATATATTTGTTAGGTATGAATGTATCAGATTAGTTGAAAGACATTCAGGATTATTCACTTTTCTATTCTCTAAACTAGTCGTCAACAATTTGAGGATTAAATGATTTCCTTAATTGAATTCTTCTTTCAGCCGGTTTTTACATTTAGTTAGTAAATCAATTTTTTTTTGTTTCTTTACGTAAAAAGGGATTGTTCAAACAATTATAATTCTTAAAAATAATAATTTTTCTCAAGTAAGGAATTGTTAGCCTTCTTGGTTTTCGTTAATTGTTTTTATATTCACAGATTCAATTATTCAATTGACTTGAGACGGGATTCAATTGACTTTAGAAGTTAATTTTCAGGACATCGAAATTTCACTAATCGCATTAGGGACCATTTTTTTTCGTTACCGACGAGCTAAGCAAGAGAGAAAAGAGAGAAAAATTAACAGATGGACTTTTCCCTTTCCTCTCTTCTGCCTCCATTTTCTCTACGGTCTTTTTGGAGCCGTTTTGTCCAGGAAGCCTTCCCACTCTTTGGGATGGAGTTCCTATAGTTTGTTCTATCATCAATTTTTCTTTATTTAAACCAATTTCTTTTAAGTCTTCATGTATCTACTGAAGCCAATTGGATTGCCTTTTAATCTTTCAAAATGTAAAATTTTTTTCGTCTTAATCTGCTTGGACTCATTCTTTGTACGTGTCCATGAATTACTCTCCTTTTCATAATTTCATCTGTTTATTTTTCTGCATGTCTCTATAATTCTTTATAAAGGACTGTTTTATTATTATGTGTTTGAAAATTTGTTATTGTGATATTCAGTAATCTCTGAGTCAACCGTTTTAAAAACAAGATTGAGAAAGTTAAGAAGGCTTGTGTAAACATTAAGAGGGGGATCCAGGTGATCGTGGATGTCTGTAAAAGGCCTGGAGAAGGGTATTTTCAGAACTGTGGCACTGGAAGGCACTCACCGATTTGGTATCAACTAAGGAAGGTTCTAGAATGCTTTGTAAATATTACATAGCTTAATTAATAACAAATAACAGCTTTGTGATAAGATTTACAATATGATGTTGTTCCGTAAATGTCGAATCATTATGCATGCTTATAAATAGCTAAATAAGGAAACAGTTTTTTTTTTTTGAAAGTTCAACCAAAACAAATTTCTTTAAAGGGCTTAGGAATGGTAAGTCTTCAATAATACTTCTAATTATAATTTTTCGAGGCATTCTTCTCTTCAGATGCCTCAAAGGATTATCAATAACCAAACGGGAAACACGATTAATATGTATTTATTCGATATTAACATATTATATACAATAAATACATCAAGTAAATCTATAGAAAAATTATTAGAATAAACTATTATGGAATTTTTTTTAAAGTAATAAATAAGTATTAATAAGCCATCTTCTTTTTTTAGACGTCTTCATAGTATACTTGAATCAACTAAAATAGAGGACATAACAGGGATTTTGATTGATTAATAAGAATTTTAAGGATTCGAAAGAGAAGAATCGAATGATTAGTGGAGCCCCAAAGCTCAACTTCTTATGTCCAAATTGACTTAATTAATGTCATGTAAATGAATCTTTTGTATTTAATTGTAAATTTTAACATTTGTCTAGAAATTTTTTGCGTATTTAAAAAACTGCTATTATTTTCTTAGAATTGATGAATTTAATGCCAGGGGGGGGGGGTTGGGGGGGGGGGGGGGGGAAGGGGGGGGGGGGGGGGGGGGGGGGGGGGGGGGGGGGGGGGGGGGGGGGGGGGGGAAAAGGGGGGTGGGGGGGGGGGGGGGGGGGGGGGGGGGGGGGGGGGGGGGGGGGAGGGGGGGGGGGGGGGGGGGGGGGGGGGGGGGGGGGGGGGGGGGGGGGGGGGGGGGGGGGGGGGGGGGGGGGGGAAGTGATGGGGGGGGGGGGGTGGGGGGGGGGGGGGGGGGGGGGGGGGGGGGGGGGGGGGGGGGGGGGGGGGGGGGGGGGGGGGGGGGGGGGGGGGGGGGGGGGGGGGGGGGGGGGGGGGGGGGGGGGGGGGGGGGGGGGGGGGGGGGGATTAATTGCCACGATGAAATTAATATCACAATAGATATTGGGATTTATGTTATTAGAAAGCAAGTTTCGACTGCTAACGAAAAAAAAAGTAAGTAAATCATTTCAATACCTCAGTTAACTTTTTTGTTGAGGCTTTTTTTCTCTTTTTATCGCTTGGTAAAAATTTTATCTATAGCTAGAATTCAATTCCATCCATGTTTAATGGTTCCACTGTGAAAGTCTATTAATAAATTTATGAAATAATCTGGTTTCAGCTCTCGTGTCGTTCAATCGTTTTAATCCTTGTTTAGTTTAATAAAGTTTGAACTAAAGATAAAATTACGTAAAGTCGTGCTAAAGTATCTAATAATACTATGTTTTCTATCTAATTATATTATATGATGTGTGTTTTAATGTAGCGTTTAATGCCCTGATATATTTTTCTCTCTAACGAAATTAGTGTAATACTACCTTTGCAAAAAAAAACCAATCAATATAATTACATCAAAAAGACGTAGTAGCATGAATGTCCTTTGAAATCGACTTCTGGAGGACACGAGGCTTTTTGGTAAGACTTCCTTCTGGTAATTAGTCTTGCATTCAGAATCCCTAATGGCCATTTACTAAATTTATCTTTAGAAAACCTAGCTTTAATGTAGAGCTAGTATATTTAATGAAAAAAAAAAATTGAAAGTACCAATTAAAGCCTACACATTCTCGAAATTAAATACATTAAAGTAATTGCTCGTTGTAAATGGTGATTGTAGAGCCCAGTCAAAATTCCTCTTATATCTAACCAAAGTTCCGATGCTAATGAAGATTTAATATAGCATCAAGTTATTTGCGAGAAATGGACAGCTCCTCTCCAGAATCCAAATCCGTTTGCACAAAATTGACTTCAGTGCGCGCACTAGTTTATAAAAGCTAAAATTACACTGTTTTACAGATCTTTCAGGATCTGACGATTTCATGAGGCCGAAGGATGCTGTTTTAAAATGGCGGGAGGACCTTTTTATATGATTATGTTGGCGGAATTTAACGATTTTACTAGTCTTTCCTGCCTAAGGATATGTTAAATATTTAATAACGGTTTCTAAGTTATACGAAGCATAAGTTCCGCCATTGTTGTCCTTAAAAGGACACCGTTTTTAAATAATCGATGATTAACTGAAGATTTTTGGAGGCCGAAGGGCATCCTTGGCCACTATCCTTCCACAATTAGAATTATTTTTCGTCCTTACGGGTGCTGTTTTAAATGGCGGTATTTACGATTTTATTATTTTTCGTCCTTAAGGATATGTTGAAATATTTAACGGTTTTTAAGTTATCCGAAGGATATCTTCCGCCATTGCTGTCCTTATACTGTTTTGAAATATTAGAATATTTAAGTGTTTTTAAGATGGCAGAAGGATATTCCGCCTTTGGTAACGCATTCTACTAAAGGCTGGAAATAGTTTTTCAAGGTAACTGGTTTAACAGATAAATGTAATCATGAAATAAATTGAGAGAAAACTTAATGTTACATTATTTTTTAGATAATTTATTATTATTATTATTTAATATTAATTTTTTTGATGTAGATATGTTTTTTATAATCTTCTATAGGTGACAGACAAAGAGAGAGAACTATTATCCGAGATAGGAAATAGGTTTGAACGCAGCAATGAAACTACGTGATAAGACTCGGGGTCTTATCTAGAAGTTACAGCCGTTTCCCTGCGGCCTGATGTTGGGTTCGCGCTGATCGTAATTAGTAGTTTGATTTAGTGTCAATGTTCCGAAGGATTTATCTGTATGATAATGCAGTTCCGTCATCATCTTTTATATATATATATATATATATATATTATATTAATATATATATATATATATATATTATATAATATATATAATATATACTGTTACAGAATATATATATCAAGTAAATGTATTGACAACGACTATAATAACATGTTAAAACTTGAAAAGAACTACTCATCAGTAGCACTTTATTTTAAAAAACTTCTACCCTAGAAGGTCTCTAGGCCATCTTCGTTTCAGACGCCTCGGAGGATTATCAGGAATGGAGTGGGAAGCAACAGTTGAGAAATTAACGGATTTGAGTGATTATTTGTAGATTCCTATCACAATGAGCCTCCAATCAATAGTTTATCCTATTCCATTCCTCAATTTCCATTTAATCCAGATAACTTTACTTTCTTTATTCCCTCCGATGATATAATAGCTTCCGTTTTTTAAAATTCTGGACAAATGATTTCGGTGCCGATCAAATACCGGTATAAATTATCAAACTCACTCTTCCTGTCATCCTTCCTGCTCTCATAGATATTATTACTTCTCCTTACAAACCTCTTCCTTTCCCTCAGCCCATGGAAAAATGGTGAAAAGGTTCATCCATTAAATAAAGTTCCTTCACCTATCAACAGCATCCCATTTTAGGCCTATTCCTTCCGATTCTCAACTTGCTTACATACATTGAAAATAAAGATCTCCTAACTCCGCCAATCCGCTCTTTTAAAAATTACTCAAAGACATTTGTGTTCTTCAATTGACCAACAGAAAATTACTATCCCTAATCCTCTCCGAAATTCTCCCAGGCCATGATTCCGTGGATCATAAAAAAATCGTGCTCAGTAACTTACAAAAATTTCCCTTTCCAATAGTGCTCTTGGCTGGTTCCAGTCCTTCTTATCTCTCCGTTTCAAAACAGTTTTGTTCCTAACCACACCTTCTTCAAAATCTGTGGTACTCTAACGCGAGGTGTTCCTCAGGGATCTTTTCTTTTACCAACTCTCTTTTTGTTTATATTAAGATTTGACAGACGCGCTGAATAATATTCCCAATATCATTTATATGCGATGATGATTTTCAAATCTACTTATCGTTTCATCCTTCTGAGATTTTGGAGGCAACTCGTAATATTCAAGGTGACATTATAGCATTAACCAATGGGTGTAGAGATAAGTTACCACTAAAACCCAGGGAAAAAAAAAAACTGAGGCAATGCTAATTGGATCCCCCCCCCCCGAAACCCTCCCTTAATTCCCTTTTCCTGTTATCCACTTCTTTATCTCAATAAAGTTACTATTCAGTCACAACCTCTGTCAAAAACCTAGGAGTGTAACTCGCATCAACATCTGTATTGAAATAACCATATTTTTTCCCCACATTACCCGAGAAAAACCACCTCCATCCTACAAAAAGCTCCTAAGATTCCGTGAATCTTTCCCTCCGCAATACCCGTAAAATGTTAGTATCTTCCCTCATCCTTCCCACCTCGATGATGGATGTCTTAGTATACGGAGGACTGTCTGGCGAGCGTGAAATGAAGGTGAAAAGATTAATGAACTCTTTATAAGATCATTTTTGGGACCCCAGGCGTTATCACATCACTTGATGGTATTCCGAGTTGAGGGGGTTATACAAGTTTTTGGCGATAATACTCCCTTGGTTCCTTTCTATTCAATCCTTAAGTCCAAA